>PVJL010003641.1:9107-151454 GCA_004026885.1 Lyroderma lyra
CAGGGAAGAGGGGGGGGGGGAGAAAGGCCAGAGCTGGCGGGGAAGGGAGGAGGGCGGTGGCTCTCCCGGAAAAGGGAGTCAAGAGCATGCGCAATACGGCCCTGGGCTGGAGGCGGGAGAGGACCCGGACCCCCTCAAACTAGGAGTAGAGATCAAGAGTGAGCGGAAGGCAGGAGAGGAGCAGAAATGCAGGGCAGGGCAGGAAGAGACCTAGGGCCTGAGGTCCCTGATGAGAAAGTGCAGAGAAGCACCAGACGCTGAGAAGGAAGGTAATGAGGTGGGAAGGCCCCTCAGTGAAAGGGTCGACGGAGGACCCCATGATTAGGAAGGAAAGATGTGTGGAGGGGAGGACCCGGAGACAAAAGGAAGCTTGAGGAAGTATTTTTTGGAAACCAACTAGGCAGCAAAATTGTTGAACTAAGGGGACCAAGTGGGTGGCAGGAACAGCAAACACTCTAGGGCTTGAAAACGGAGTCCACACAGCAGCAAAGCCCGGGGAGACAGAGCTGGAGGACCCACTTGTTCATTACTGGGTATGTAGACAGGTACCCTGACGTGTACAGTGAACATGGGGGGTGTCTCTGTGCCCAAAAGTATTTTCCCCCGCACTGCTGCCTTTTTCTTCCTTCTCATCTGTAATTCTCATCACTGGCTTCACTGAGTATTTGACCCCACTCCCTCCCCTCAGCCCTGCCTCCAGTCCTCCCAGTTCAGGGGTGCCTCCCAGCTGATTTACCTGGCCAGGCTCTAACTTCCCAGCCTTCACATTGTACCTGTTGTTCATCTGGAGCTTTTCCCACGTTTCCTCTCCACATCTCATACATACAACTCCCTGGGGATGGTGCGAAACCCCACATATTAAAGGAGTTACAAGCCCCGCTACCAGATCACCCATCCCAAAGCCTGTTTGAAAGATGGAGTCAATTTGGGACAGGTGGAGGTCTCTGGTGCCTTGAACTGGCAAGGGTTACTGGACACTTTATGCATAAACTCAGTGCTGCTAGATTATGGTTTAACAGGCTTTGCAGCTAACCTGGGAAACTACCCCTTTCCTCTATATAAATATACAAATTTGTACCAATGAAAGATTATTTCATTTCCTACCTACATCAAATCAAAGATCATGGCTATCATTCTTTTACAAAGTAACTTCTGGAATGCAAGCGGGAGATGTTTTTTGAAGTTTTATGAGTTTGAGGCAAACTGACATATTACCAGGCAGCAAGATCTCTCACAAGCTGGAGATTGCCTGTGGTTGTTTCGAATTCAATAGAATCTATGGAGGGTTTGAAAAAATCAACTCCAAGTTATTTTTTTAATGGGCCTACAGAATTTTCTGGGTATCTGAACCTCTCTTATAGATGTTAGGGTTTTCAGAAATGATGCAAGAGAAATGTTAATGTGTTTTGATCTGTTTGTTGCATTGTACTTTAACCTCATAATGAAAGTGTTTGTATCGTTCAGGCGTGAAATTTTAAATTTCCTAAAAAAGCACTTCTGGATCATTTGAAAAAAACAAGAGACTTGGTGAGACTCAGAAGATTTAAGTGCTTTAAGTAACAACCAAACTTTTAGCAAACAGGGTGGAATCCAAAGGCAGGAGTGATGTCAGTCATCCTAAAAAAATGCAGACTTTCCCCAATGGTTCTGCCACTGGGGACTTGAGCCAAAAGAGCTGCTCACTGCAGCAGGAGCGGCCAAAGTAGACGTAGATGCAAACACATTCTTCCTTAAAAGTCTGACATAAAGAATGGGAAAAAACAAAACACTTGTGTTCAAGACATTTTATCCAACATGAACTACACAGGAATATTAAAGTTCTCCCAAATAGCATAACTAGATGTTTTTATTGGTTAAAAGGAGCTGCTTCAAATGCATTCCAAAGGACAATGGGGAAAATACTTTCCATGGAAGGAGACAGTTGGGTAGGCTGTTAAATAAACTTGCAAATAGCAAAGGAGTGAGTGTGGTATGTGGTGCCAGCCGTACTGGGAGGGGCCGGGGAGAAGTGTGGAGGGTTAGCACTGTTTCTGCATTTTGTCAGAGCCTTTCGTCTGGGACAGTGTCTGCCCTTCAGAGAAGTGCTGTCAATCTGAAGTCTAATGCTACTGAGTATGAGGCAGTTCTGGGAGGAGAAAACAGAAAGGCACCACAGGTAAGTAGGTTTAATACAATCCTTAAACAGTTTCATTATTTCCCAGAAATTAGGCCATGGTTTTTATAGTATAGAAGTGAGAAGTCTCTGAAATCAGTTACATTTTCAAGGAAGGAAAGGAAGCCTCCAGGTGGCAGAAATTAAGGGGGAACCCATGGAACCGGAAACCACGTGAGCCATGGAAGTGGCCAGACTGGATGTATGTGTACCTTAGGAATTGGGGTTTCGATGATGTCAGGGAATGGATGTTAGGAATTGAGGCTACAGTTGTATCAGACACTAAAGAGGAAAAATGGGACATGTTCAGGACTGGGAAAGCCCTGTCCCAATATGAGGACTGAAAAATCGTATCTATTAAACGCAGGATCATACTAGGAAACAAGCTGTACCTCTCAAGACCATGGGTAGAAACAAAGTCACTAGGAGACTTCATCACATGTGAATGCAGAAGCCAAATTCATACTGGTTGCATCATGGAGTCCCACTCAACAAAATTAACAGAACTGGTTCAATTTCAGGAATACATACAGGGCCCCAGATGAAACAATCTGAAAATTTCTCCAAGCAAACAACTGTGCCATACACAACCAAACCATACACAACACCCTGAGAAGAAAAGGCTATAGAAGATAGCTCACAAATTTACAAAATACAATGAGATTCAATGTCAAGCACCAACCAATGGCAGAACTGTTACTTTAAGAACCAGAAATGAGGACATAGCCTGAGTCGCCTGGCAGTTTCCGTTGGGTCAGCAGTGCTTCCTGGCCTGCAGTGCATCTGGCCTGTCCCCCAGCAGGTCTGGGGGTCCAGGCACTTCAGCTCCATCCGACCTGTGAGCTGGGCTGCGACCCCACCTGGAGCAGATGATGTCGTGAGGCACTTGTCTTACTTCTGCCCTGGAGTGGTGCGGGAGTTGGCCACAGCTCCAGGCAGCTGGGCATCCCCACAGCTGACTTTCCTGAACAAACAGTAGATAATTATCTTCCAGCGGACCTATCCACTGGCATTTGTTATGGTGGGGCCAAGGTTGGAAGTGGAGATATCCATGTAAGATAGTGGTGAGCACTGGATGGAACCCATACTACGAGAACACAAAGAAGTCCATGGGAACTTGTATCATGCATACCTTCAAATCCTCTATGTGGCCATCACTGGCTACACCTCAGGCCAGAAAAGAACTTTTGATTCGTTTAGCCACTTATTTCAGTCATTCAAGGTGATACTGAGGGAGCTAAGAAACGAAAAGATTTACCAGACCATTGGAAACTCAAAGAAGACAATTTCTTCCATATTCTGTAAGAGCAAAATAATGGCCACTGATAAAAAATCATCTTATTTATTCATTCACCATTTTCTAGTATTTTACTACTCATAACTGTGCGGTCTCATCTTGGTTATGTTTTAAAAATTACTTTCCTACAACTGTGAATTGAACAGTACAAAGTAGTTACCGTATTATACTTCAACCCATCATGCTCCAACACTAAAAAGATTGATTCATTTAGTATGTTGATTAAAATTTATCACTAGAAAGGTCTTAAGTGTCTTGTAATGGAAATGAAATTTACTCATATATAGCTATGGGTAAAAAGTCACTAGCTTGAGATGAAAATTAAATCTCATGGTAAAATATTAGTATGTATGTACTGATATGGCACATACTGCTAAACAGAGGCGGCTTATAAAAGTAAATGCATTGAACAGAGGTTTGATAGTTTATTAGAAACTTAAGTGGGAAAATTCATATTTTGTATGAGGTCTAACAAACTCATCCTAGAAAAAGTGTTACATACCTCTTGCTAAATATCACTACAGTCACCTTCTAAGTACTCCCCTTGGGAATCTATGCACTGACGCCAGCACCTAGTCCACTCTTCAAAGCAATTTTGGAACTCTTTCTGGAATGGCCATTACAGCTGTTGTCATACCTAAAATGTGACAATTAAGTTTGTGAACTTGCTACTGTGTGCTTACATTGGTAGCACGGTACAATCAACTAGGTAGGGCATCATAAATTTGGCAACTTAATTGTCAAGATTTTGGGCACGATGACACTTCTGATAGCCATTCCAGAAAGAATTCCAAAATTGCTTTGAAGGGTGGACTGGGCACTGGCGTCGGTGCAGAGATTCCCAAGGGGAGTACTTTGAAGGTGACTGTAGTGATATGAGGTACATAGTACTTTTTCTAGGATGAGTTTGTGATCTTAATTGTGAGAACTCATATTTTTTATATTTTGTGCATGAATGTATTACAAACATAAAAGCTTGAGAAATTTTGAGTCATTTCCTTTGATCTCAAAACATTGTGTTCCTTTTTGTTATAGCTGCCTTAGTTCTAACTGGTATAGACTCCTCTACCTATCATTTTTTGGTCTGTCTTTTTTTTTTTTTTTTTTTTGCTTTTTGGTATGTGGGTAGCTCCCGGACTGGGAATCGAACCCAGGCCGCAGCGCTGACAGTGCCAGTGCCGAAGCCTTAAGCCACTACGCCATCAGGGAACTCCTGGTCTGTCTTTTAAAACATTAAAATGAATGTTTAAAAAAAAAAAAAACAGGAGTTCCTTGGTGGTGTAGTGGCTTAAGGCTTCGGCGCTAGCGCTGTCAGCGCTGCAGCCTGGGTTTGATTCCCAGTCAGGGAGCTACCCACATACAAAAAACAAACACAACAGAAATGAGAAGGGTTAAAAGGACTTTGAAATAAGTACGTTTTAAATGCTCACAGAGATAATGGAAATATTAAAATCCATAAATGTATATAGGATATTATGAAACTAGGAAAGATAAATGTGAAAACAAAATGAGAAGAAAACAGTTTTTGAAGTTAAATAACTTTTTAGATAGGTTAAACAGTAGACTAAATGAGAAAAATTAATGAACTGGAAAAAAGATATGGGGAGATCACCTAGAACATAGAATAGAGGGGGTGAAGAGATGAAAGATATGAGATGTTAAGGTATGGAGGGGAGATTACTGAAAACTTCAGTAGGTCGAGAAAGAGACAGAGAATATGGAAGAGCAATATTTTTTAAAAGAAAACAAAAAAATTTCTAGAACTGAAGACATGTATTTTCAATTTAAAGAAGTACAATGATCCATATCTAGATAGATTTCAGTGAAACTCAGAAGCTATTAGAGAAAGTTTCAAAGAAATGACAAGCAGACATTCCACTTTTTGGCAACTGACTCCGGAACACAATGGAATACCTACAAGATGCTGAAGAAATATAACTAGCAACCTAGAATTCAAAACCCAGTCAATTTATCTATCTAAAATCAGTGTGAACAACAGTCACTTTTAGACTTGCAAAGATTGAGAAAATGTACTGTTCAAAGACCTAGCACTTTGGGGCCATTGATAAGTAAAATAAGGGTTACCTGAACACAAGCATTGCGATACCACCAACATTTGATCTTATAACTGAAAGGGCCGCTAAGTGACTAATGGGCAGGTACATATACAACGTGAATATACTGCCCAAAGGAATGATCCACATCATGGGGTAGTGAGAGACTGTATCATGCTACTCAGAACAGCACCAATCAACGTCTTAGGAAGTACATGTGGAATTTTCCATTTAACATTCTAGGACTACAGTTAACCACAGAAAGTGAAACCAGGAACATGGTAAACTGTTGTACAACTAAAAACCATTGATGAAATATATAAAGCAACTATCAAAAAGACTTAAAAAAGGTGGTCTGAGTAGGCACTTCAGAACTTGAGAACTAACCGGAAAGTTTCTTGGGGGGGTTTTCTTTTGCCTCTTTTTTTTATCATCTTTTGGCTTAGGTGCAAGGGAAACCTACAAACCAAAAACCACACTGGGCTCAGAAAAAGAAAAAAAAAAGGCCTGGTCTTACAAGCCAAAGGAATGGCAAAAGGGTGACCTGTAGGGAAGAAACACATTTGATGCCGCCTGCTCCACTCCAGGCGAACATCCATCCCCCTAGTCCCTGGATGCGGGCCATCCCTGCCCTGTACTTACTGACTAGCTACTAAGAGGCAGTACCTTAACCATCCCAATTAGAGACTGAAGGAAGATTAGAAAGAGAAGGTAGCTGTAGAAAGGTTTCCTTTACATCTGTGTACAAAGTCCTAGACAGACCCTCAAGCAGACCAGGCATGAAACTGACCATAGTCAACACAGCACAATCAACTGTGAGTGGACTACTTACTGCCCAGGTTTCAGACTGGGCTCTGGGTAGTATCCAATTAGGGGCAAATGAGAATAGCACTAGAAAGACTTTGAAAATTAAACTGACATTGAACCACAAAAGTGGGCCAGAACATGCATAAAAAGGAACAGATCTTTTCTCCTAATACTCAAAATGTCCAGGATCCAATGCAGAATTACTCATATCAAGAATCAGGAAAATCTCCATTTGACTTAAGAGATATACAGAAGACGCAAATAGAAATTTTAGAACTGAAAAATACAGTAACAAGAACAAAAAAACCAAACCAAAAAAAAAAAAAAAAAGAAAACCCCAACTTACTGGATGTGCTCAACAGCAGAATGGAGATGACAGAGGAAAGAATTAGTGAATTTACACACAGACAGATCATTAGGAATAATCTAATCTGAATAGAGAATATATGAGGGCTGTTGGGAGAAAAATCTAGCCATTGTCAATATAACGAGAATGGTTAATGTCTCTATTGTTCATATTCCATGGCTGGATACTTCCCGAACAGCTCTCATATACTGAATAAAAATGAACAGAATGTCAGAGACTTGTGGGACAGTAACAAGAGCTAACATTCATGTCACTGGAGTTCCAGAAGGAGAAAAAGAGGGCAGGCTTGAATCATATTTGATAAAGATTGGAAACTTTCCAAATGACATAAGATATAATCTAGATTCAGGAGGCTGAGTGGAACTAAAACAAGATGAATCCAAAGAAACCAATGCTTACATGTCATAATCAAATTTCTGAAAATTAAAGACAAAGAAAAAAAGTCTTGAAAGCCAGAGAAAAACCATGTATTACCCACAGGGGGATGTGAGTTAACAGCAGATTTATCAGAAACCTTGGCAAGTCAAGGTTTGACTAGGGGAGAACCCACTTCCATGCTCGTTCCTGCGGCTTTATGACCTTGCTGGCTGGAGATACCAGTTTCTTGGCATGTCGGCCTCCCCATAAAGTAGCGGAAAACAGGGTAGCTGGCTTCTCTCAGAGTGAGCAAGAGAAGCTGTCCAAAGTAGAAGACAGTATTTTTGTACCCTAACTTTGGAAGTGACATCCTATCACTTCTGCTGCCTTCTATACATTATGAGAATCAGTAAAATCCTGCCCCGCACTCCGCGGGGGTGGGGTGGGGTGGGGATTACAACACAGCATGAAGACCAGCGGGGTGGAGATCACTGGAGATCATTTTAGAGGTTGCCTAGAACACTACCAACCAATTTATCGCTAGCTCATAGCTCACAGTCAATTGATTTGGATATTAAAGAATTTAGTTTAAAAACATTGTTAGTTCTAGTTGCTTATTATTAAAAGACCAATTAACAATTCACTTTCCTACTGGTAGGCTGAGGAATTTAGGAATGCTTCTATTCATCAGGACTGGCTAAGTCATGTTGTGTTAACAACTCAAAAACCTTAGGGACTTAAAGATTTACTTCTCACTCACGTTGCATATCCATCACACGCTGGTTGAGGGGCTCTGAATCACTCTCATTCTGGTGACCAGACTGATATGAAGGCTCTCCATGGGTGCTGCTGGTGTCCATGAAGGGGAAAGTAAATGATGGAAGGCAATGAAATGCTCTATCTAGATGTGACACATGGCATTTCTGTTACAAATGACCAACCGGTTACATGGCCTTAACCAACCACAGGAAGCTAGGATGAGCCATCTGACACATGCACTTGAGAGGCAGAATTGGCTGATGAACAGTACAAATGACTATCACAGTCATTCTGGTCACTAAATATATAACCCATTTTGTCTCCTATAGAAACTAAATACCCTCTAGAATGGTTACAATGAAAAGAAATAACAAAATGAAGCATTAGTGGCAATGTGGGATAACCAGAACTCTCATACATTACGAGCAGGAATAAAATGATATAAACTACTTTGGAAATGCCTCTTCATTTTTCTTGAGTAAATAACTATTAATGAAATTGATATGTATGGTAAGCACATATTTGATTTTGTAAGAACCTTTCAAACTATTTCCGAAAGATTTATACACAAAGATTCACAGCAGCTTTATTTATAATAGCAAAATCCTGGAAATAACCCAAGTATAATTTAGCAGATGAATAAACATATTGTGGGATATCCACATGTGATGATTACTCAGCAATATGTTCAAATTTTGGCAGTGTCCATTCTGTTTTGTCTGTTACTTGTTTTTTCACGATCTTTTTTATTTCTAAGAATTTTAACCTCAAATTACTCTTCACACAGCAGCTTGTTCTTCCATCAATGCAATACAATTTGATACTTGAGGATATAGCTGTAAAACTCTTATTCTTTTATTCATTTTTTTTCAACAGTAGTTGCTTGGTCATTTTAGCTCGCTCTTGACTTCTTACGTCCAGTGACTGGTGTTTAACCCATTTTTTTTCCTGTGTAGTGTTTGATTATTCTAAGTTACTAAGTATCAGTTCCTTCAGGGATTTAAAGGTTTAGTATGGGGACCAGTGAGCAGACAGTGGACAACAGTTCTTCCTAATGTGAGCTGGTGGCAAGTGGGCCGTCAAGCTCAATTCCCTCAAATTAGGTAGGAAGTCATGAGCTCTATCATTCAGAATGTCCTGAAGAAATGGGAAACAGTTTGGTCCCTAATGTGCAAAGAAAGAAACAACAGACAGTGGGCAAGCAGAGCAGATTTCTACTCAGCTCTTATACGCAGGGTCTATACCGAAATCCAAAGCTTTAAGTTATACAGGCAGGGCCCATTTCTGTTAGCCAAACTGACAGCAGGGTTGTGAGAGAGTTAAGGGTGTTTTTAGATTGTCAGGTTTCAAAAGATTACTGGTATCTATTCAATGAACCACAGTATTTAGAATTGAGTTCTAAGACTAGAGGCCCTGCCTACCCTAATTAGAAAAAAATTAAAGAAAAAAATCCTACCCACATAAAAGTGGCTGACTACTTAATAACAAAGGTTGTAGCCTACTAAACGTAACAGTGAAAAGCTCATCTTTCAAACTTAGGCCTAAGAGACAACCAGATACTACGTACCACCCAAAGGACACCACCACCACTTCTGAAGTCTTGAAAAAATAAAATCAACTCTGAATCTGGTCATGCTTTAATTCTAACTACTAGTTTACAGAAACTAAAGAGAAACAAGTTAAACCATTCCCCATGGTTATATCAGAAAAATCTATTGTGTCAGAAAGACTCTAGAACAATTTCAACACACAAATTTTAAAACAAAGAAAAAAAAAGATTGAGGAGCTATATACAGATTAAAAGATACTTAAGAGATAGTAATAAAGAACAATGCAAGATCTTACTTGGATTCCTGATTCAAACAAACTAATTTAAAATAAAATACCCATGCATGACACTTGAAGACAACAGATATCTGAACATTTACTAGATATTTGATGTAATTACTGTTAATTTTTTTTTTTTTACACATGTGACAACGATATTGTGGTTATGTTTTCTAAGTCTCTTATCTTTCAGGTACGAACAAATATTTCTGTAAAAAAGCAAAGTCTTTTTAAAAAGTTTAAGAGCAACATAAAATTATTTGGCTTTGGACCATACCTGACACTTCTGAACAAGTTAAGCTGTAATCAGCTTTCTTTCCTGATCTATCATTATAGCAAAGTTAAGATAATAGTGTAACTGGGCTAATAAAGGTGGTAGAACTAAACCAGTTCAAGTAGCTGAAACTGGGAGATATTCTCCACCTTTCATGAAGAGATATGGTCAATGCAGGAGGGAATTACAATACCAGATAACACAATTTAGTATTTCATTTTCAATCTAAGAAAGTACTATTTAAATCTGATTCTTCAAAATAAAAATGATTCTAACATTTATAACCTTAAGTGACATACTGCTCCAATCACTACACTGCAAGAGTTTCACAGAAACTGATTTTGAATTGAATGGAGGAAATGAAACTAGTTTGGCTTATATTCAAATTTGAGAGCCTATATACCCCAGAAATAAAATTTGCCAGGTCTGGACTCAGGCTGCCTAAATTTATAGCTCAGTTCTGCAACTTGGTTGGCATGTGTGAACTTTGGCAAGCTTCTTAAGTTTTCCATGTCTTGATACTCAAATATAAGATGGGAATAATAGCAGCTGCCTCTTAAGATTGTCAGTAGGATTAAATGAATACACATAAAAACATACAAGTGGACAGTGCAAAGTGACTCTCAATTTAGGAGGAGGGTAACTGATTTGATCAAATTAAAACTTTTCTCTGATAAAAATGTAACAATATACTTTCAGAGACTAGAACTATGTTTTAGATTATTCTTGTGTCTATGAAATAAGAAGTAGCACTGATTATGCTAAAATTGAATGTAAGATTAGTTGTCCTAGATGAACGGTCACTAGGTTCTTATATTGAAAATTCTTCCTATTTAAGTAGAACTGAATAAAATAAAATCAAACCCAGGGTGACATCTGTCCTTAGTGCTTAAGATTTTATACTAGTTCTCATTACCAAAAATCAAAAGTAAACTGGGAAAAATGTCTGTTTCAATGAAAATGTACAATGAAATACTCTGGAAATGACTGATTCTTAAAAATACACACTGTAAGACAGACAAGTATAAAACAGTAAGCAAGATGAGGTATTTTGCTGATCATAAAATATTTATTAAGGTATACTTTAGGGAGTATAGTGAATATAAAATTTAGGATCACAATATGAAGCAATTTCAGTCCTCTCAAAAGTCAGCCCAGTCCTCAGTGCTCTGTAGATGTAAAACCACTGGTGAGACTCACTAAAAGCAGTTTGACTAGTACAGAAGAGGCTTTCATAAACATTTACAATTAGAGCATCTGAATACCTCTTTTAAGTGCAAAACCACACCACATTACACTAATGCAGCAACAACGCATTCATATTGTTCTCATTAGTCATTAGTAGTCAACTTGCATAAAACACCAGAAAAAAGCACAATGGAGCTCACAAAACGGGCTAAAAAATGAACCTGTTCTTGCAAAACACACATTGTAATGGAAGAAGACATTAAAAATGTATTATGCAAACTATAGAAGCTGCGTTCATTCCAGCGATCTCAAGTGTCATTTCCTTTTCTGTAAAATCAAATTACATGAACCAGGCACAACTAATATTTGGGAGGCAGTGTGTAGCTAAAATTTCATTTAACTAATTAATTATTCAATGATTTAAAAAATCCCCATAAATCTTTTCTGTCCTGAGGTAGTTGCAAAATAAATCATAACTTGGATATCAACTAGAGCTGAGGCTTTGACTTTTACTCATTACAACTAGTTGTACTGACAGGAACTACCTTTTGATATTTAAAAGACAGTTGAGAAATGGGCCTCTTACTACACACACAAGATGATGGCTATGTAGGAAAGAGGATTAGCTGCTTCAGAACATGAGAAACATGGTCCACCATTGCTTCCACCCCCACCCACCCCCAACCATTTTAGATTCTTTATTGTCCAAAAATATCACCAGGAGCAACAAAGTAGAAGACAGATCATCGTCCTTTGCTGTATCCAGGGAAGAAAAGGTCAAGTAGAGTCTGCAGAATCTCATTGGGAATCATGATGTAATTCTGGCCGAGATCATGCCGGCAAGCAGGGCAGGAGAAAACTTGAGCCTTAAAGGAGCGCTGTAAACAATCCTAAGGTGAAACAACAAAACAAAAAATCCCAAAACATACTCAACTTCATCTGAGGGTAAAGCATGTAGAAAAGTACTCAACAACTTATGCTTTTAAATAGAAACTAGAAACTCACTGTTTTGCAGCAAGAAAAACATAAAAGATGAATAACTCTGAAGGCCTGAATCTGCACTATGAAAACTAGTCTACAGACATGGCTTTAGTTCCACCTCTACCATATACCTGAGACATCAATAAATGACTTAACTTTTCTGTGCTTTAATTTCCTCATCTAGTAAAATGAGGGTGTTACATTATGTATGATTCCTATTAGCCTCATTTTCTAGATTGGATTTTAATCCTGTTCTTCCCCGATAGAATACAAAAGAAAAAAAATAATCAGGATTCTCCTGCTTAGAACAAAGTTATATATTTAATTAAATCATTTAATATACAATGGGTTTTCCAAAGAAGTACAAAATACATTAATAGAGTTAACTAATTCAAGGTCAGGCACAAACATATATGTGGAAGGTATGTTTCCATTTTACAAAAGAAACTAAAATTTAGAAGTTATGTCAGGGAACACGACCAGTCAGCAGCAGAGCAAAATTCCAACCTTGGTTTTACTAAAACTCAAACTTTCCTTTCACGTCACACTAATAACACCTGTTCACCTTCTCTGGGCATGCTGCCAGATAGAATCTGTTTTAGATTCCATTGAGTGAGTGCATGGAGCTATTTCAGTTTGCACTATATGAAACATAAAAACTGTAAGAGTAAAGAGCCATGACACCTTACTTTCTCTTCCCCATTTCAATCCCTCCTCAACTATGATAGAATACCTCAACTATATATGAGGACTCTGGAAAAAGTCCAGCCATATATGCCTCCATTTTTCATATTACATGGCTGGATATTTTTAGGACAGCCCTGAAATATGTGAACTACTGTTAATACTGAATTAAAACGGCATTTACCACCAAGATGTAATTAAATGCTTCTGAACTGTCAAGGTTCGTTAACTATGCCATTTTATGGAAAAATTCTTCACATGCTAGAAACAAGTTTGGAGGTTAGTGTACCTTCTGGCCTAATAAGGGAAAATGAGAAAAAAATTTCACTTACTTTACAGACATTGTGGAGGCAATCTGTTGTCACAGGCTGGTAAACTAGCTCCTGGCAGCAGACACACATAAAAGATTGTTCCAATTTTTTCAAAAAATTCTAGATGGTACCCAAAGGGAAGAAGAAAAAGGTTAGCATTTCATAATATATCAGTAAAATTCAAAGTGATTTTAAAAAGTACCTAAGTCATATTTAATATGTTTTCTATTAAGGAAAAAAATCAAGTAGTGATTGTAATAACTAGCAAATGTAAAAATAGAAACTGAAGAAAACCCCATTCCATGAGATATACACATTAGTTTTAAATGTGAGTTGCAAAGTCAAAATATATGGTATTAAAAAGTAAATGTCCCCATAAACCTCACATTCTAGGGATTATTTTTCACTGTTAAAAAATCACAGACAACTTATCTCAAGGTCATTACATACAGTTTTTAAAAAGCTGCACAACATTCCAGTATATAAACAAGCATTATTTATTCAATCTTTTGTTAAAACCTTATTTCTTTAAGCTTAACAAAATTGGGTATTAAATTGTTTATTATTACCTAATATTAAAATAGTCCTCACTATGTAAAACAAATAACCCCACTGGACAATAATACTCGGCAGTATCTAAGACTCCAAAAAAATCAATATATTTATTTTTCTAAGATTATCTTCTGTTAATATTTTGCTTCAATTCAAAAATCTTATATTTTCCCAATGCTATTGTTTACTCAAATTGGGACTTAACTGTAAATGCTGGAGACATCTAAAGTAAACATAATCAAATGGGGACTCTATACTTTTCAAAACCATTACTGATTCCATTTTATTCAAGTTGTTTGTTCTTTTAAATTAGAAGGGGAAGTAGATTTTTGAGTAGTCATAAGCATAATCCTCCATGCAGTTATTAATGGCAGCAGGGGAGTGTATTTTATGCTTTTTCTTTATGTTAACAGAAAAAGGAGAATTTACAATTTCAATAAAAATAAAAAAATCAAAGATCCTGAGGTATAAGATAAATTCAGTATGATCTCACTTATATGTGGAATCTAAAAAAAACAAAAAACAAAACAAAATGAAATCCCAATCTCAAAAGTACAGAGAACAGATTGATAGTTGCTAGGGAGAGGAATGGGAGGGGCAAATGGGTAAAGGGGAGTTAAAAGATACAAACTTCCAGTTACAAATAAATCCTGGTGATGTACAGTATGAGGACTATAGTTAATACTATATTGCATATTTGAAAGCTGCTAAGAGACTAAATCTTAAAAGTTCTCATCACACAAAAATATTTTTTGTAACTATGTATGGTAACAGATGTTAACTAGCATTATTATGCTAGTTTTTGCAATATACTCGTATGCCGGGGGTGCCAAAAAATGTATACAGATTTAAAGAGATGTTCTTTATGTATTACTTTTCAAAATTGAACTAAATTATGGTAGCAATGTGTATGCAGTATGACGTTTGCTCAAAAGATGTTGTTAATCAAAGGAGTACTAACATCACCATGCGACAGGCAGGACAGTCAAAGAAAATGGCAGAAGCATGGCTGCTCTTTGAGCAGCTCAATATCATTTATAAGTGGTATTTGAAATTTGACAATGTCGTCTGAGTTTTCCCCACATTCTCCTGACTTAACATCCCTTGACTTCTACCTATGGGGGACCTTAAAGGATGTGGTGTGCCACAGAAAACCAGCTATACTGGTAGTACTTTGGGAAGAAATTGAAACAGCATGCTCAGTGATACAAGGGGACACTTTGGTCAGTGTTGCTCAAGTAGTAGTTTACTGTAATCAGAAGTGTATGGATGCTGATGGTAACCACTATGAGCACCTCTTGTAATTACAGAACTCACATGTGATTTGTGTTCATCTTTGGTTATCGGTATCTACTGACTATTAAAATTTTAATAGTTTTCTCCTTTCTTAAAATGTGTTGTTTTTTTTTTTTTTTTTGGCACCCTCTGTATAAATATCAAATCATTATGTTGTACACCTAAAACTAATACAGTAGACTCTCTGTTAACCAGAACTCAAGCAACCAGCAAACTGTTATTTAGCACACTCGGCAAGAGTAAGACAAGTGTGCTAAATAACACAGAGATCACTATAGCCAAGGAAGTTGTGGCCTTGAGAGTAACAAGAGGAAACTAGGGATGATAGACATTGTAGGATCTCAGGAAGGTGTTTTGATATAAATGCAAATATTGTATGTACGTACATTTATTTGAAAGTCACCATTAGCCAACACCTGATTTTTTTGACTTAATAAATGTGTTCCTGGTTTATGTGAAGAGAATGGGCATGAAACATGCCCAGAGCAATAACAGTACATTAGTGTCTAGAGTAATCACTAGCAGCAGTTATTACATCATCTGACTCAGACATGAAGATCCTGTCACCAGCATGCAAGATACTTTTTTTTAGGGGTATCTTTTTTTGGTTTGAGAACTGTCAATTGGTGACTTGATTTTATATAAAAGTTACATTGAAAAGTCAAGTATACTTGATTTGTTCATCCTTGCCAAATCTCACAGGACTCAGACATTTTGATAATTTTTTAAAATTAATAAATAGAACATACATATTAAAAGCCTCACATGAAGCCCAATACACACATCCAATGCAGACAACAGATGTGCAAAAATCACTTTAGGTGGCTTCTTCCCTCACCACTATCTCCTACTTTGTTCTCTGCCTACCCATACCTAGCATTCACCCACATTTTATCTAACCAGCTGTATCCTCATAATCAAACAATGTAAAACTGTGATCAACTCCTTGCTGCATCTTACTTGCTCTAAGTGAAAATGAGTTTGACCTACCCAGGTCAGACTCTTCCTTATGCCTGGATCTCTTGGCTAAAAATCAAGTAACACTTCTCACAGAGCTAAATCACTTTACTTCTGTCCTCCAAACATGTAAGCCTCATTCTACCAAGGATAACCCAACATATCACATTTTTAGGCAAAGAAAGTGATGACTCCAATGTAAATTCAATGAATATTTGATATACCTTACCCATTTCTAAAAGTTTAAAAATTATATCAAGAAGATTTTCCCTTAGTAATAATGACTAGTTCTCAAACAAAAAGCAACACAAAAACTTTGAGAGTTCCCTTTAACTATACAAGGTTGGACAATTTCACAAACTCATTCTAGAAAAAGTGCTATATGCCTCAATGCTGAATATCACTACAGTCGCCTTTCAAGTACTCCCCTTGGGAGGCTATGCACCGATGCCAGCACCTAGCCCACCCTTCAAAGCAATTTTGGAACTCTTTCTCTAGAATAGCCATCAGAGCTGTTGTCGTACCCAAAATCTGACAATTAAGTTTGTGAACTTGCCACTTTGTGCTTACATTATCAGTACTGTACAAATAACTTCGTAAGGTGTCATAACCTTGGCAAGGTACAATGACAGCTCTGATGGCCATTCCAGAAAAAGAGTTTCAAATTGCTTTGAAGGGTAGACTAAGCACTGGCATCAGTGCATAGCTTCCCAAGGGGAATACTTCAAAGGTGACCGTAGTGATACTCAGCAATGAGATATGTAGCACTTTTTCTAGGATGAGTTCGTGAAATTAATTGTCTGACCTCATATATAGATAAAAAGCAAGTTTAGATATTCATTAACCCCATTTCAGATACATGAGAAGTTCTGCCTAATGCAGAGAGAAGTAAAAGGAACATTAGAAAGAAGAAATTACTAAAAAATGACAGTTGCACATCATAATGCTTTGGAGGGAAAGAAAACAAAAAAGTAACTGTTACATGTGACAAGTTTAATATTTAATAGAACAGAAGATTTGAAATTACAAGCAAAATTTAATACAATAAAAGCAAGTGAGCAAGGAATGAATAGACAATTCATTTAAGAAACCTCCAACTTTGGGGATCTGATAAGAAAGCTTCATCTGCAAAACAGAGCTTAATACAAAGTCCACACATAGTTAACTTTATATTAATAATTCCTTTTTACTTTGAAATTTTGTAATTACCAAAAAAACTGGAAAAAAACCCCCCAAACATATGAAGTATTTAAATAAATCAATGCTGGTTTATTTACCCCTAGGTTGAACATGTAGGCCCTGAAAATTGTGCTAAATTGCTTAAGACTTATGCTCTCAGGCACCTGTGAAGTATAGGAACTTTTCCCGATGAGTTTGAGTTAAGCACGTTCCACAACTCAAGTTCTTCCTATACAGTACTTTAACATAAATTATTAGATGAGTGTGAGACTGAGTGTGTTCCACAACGAAAAATTCCTCCCATGAACAGCAACTCAACATAAATTATTAAGTTCAGGCACAGAGAGGTAAAAACCAACATCTAAGAGGTGTAAAATAAATTTAAAAGAATTTAAGTACTGCGTCAGATCGCTTCTGAAAGCTGGGGGTACTACGTGAGCTTAGATAAAAGGATAGAGTTTCGAATGACTTGTAAAAATGACACCTAAGAAATCATTTCTCTCATTTGTTAATATCAGAACATTATTATAATAAAAAATCTTCTAATAACTAGGCATGGTGACAGGTGATTACTAGACTTGCCATGGTGATCACTTTTATAAGGTATACAAATGTCTAATCACTACACTGTATGCCTGAAACTAATAAATTTTATGTCAACTACAATTTCAAATAAATTTAATAAATAAATAAAAAGGCACATAATTATAATGAAAAAAAATCTTTACATACTGGTCCTTCCACAAGAGATGCAAGCACTTCATCCCACAGCTTCTGGTTCTGATGATCTTCTCTGATTAGATGTTGTTGTTGAGGGGTTAGTTGAAAAGCCTCAACTGCTTCTGCTGAATCTGAGGGTTTGAACACTTTGGAGGCACTTGGACAATCATCTAGATTTATTTAAAAACATATCAGCAGACTTATAAGTGGTTCTAAGCAGAATTACGTAACAAATTTTAACTGACACAATGAATGGTTAGCATGAAGATGACCTGCATTAACAGAATGTCTAACTTCCCCTGGAATTTAGGATACTATAGGAGAGACGCCAAAAAACTCGGAATTTATAAAAAATTGTGTTATTTATTCTTACATGTTTAAACTTCAGTCACCTTGAAAGTACTCTTCATCTGATGCAATACACCTATTGAGACACTTTTCCCACTGCTCAAAACACTTTTTGAACTCACTGATTTTGATACTTTTTGGTATTTCTGCCATTTTTTTGTTTCACCTCTTCCACGTCAGCAAAATGTTTTCCTTTAAGGACTTTTTTCTTTCTTTCTTTCTTTCTTTTTAAATTTTTTTATGTGGGTAGTTCCCTGGCTGGGAATGGAACCTAGGCTGCAGAGGTGATAGCATCAAAACCTTAAGCCACTACACCACCAGGGAACTCCCTAAGGACTTTTTTCATCAGGGAAACAAAAGCAGTTCCTCAGGGAGAGAAAAGGTGAACAGGGAGGGTGGGGCACAGGGGTCATGCTGTTTTGGTAAAAAAAACTGCTGAACACTCAGCAAGGCGATGTCATGCCACACGCTGTTGGTATCAGTCATCCATCTGAAATGGGCAAATACGTAGAAAGAGTCCCCCCCCCCCCCACACACACACAAAATTCACTGAAGCCAAACATAGCCTCTCACTATGCCAGCTGGCACACTGATGCAGATGGGTTCCTACAAAACTCACCTTGCAGGAGAAGCCTGCGCTATAAGGGGCCTGCCCTCCAAAAGGTTATTCCAGGTTTTTTGTTTTGTTTTGTTTTGTCTTTTTTGTCCCTCCTTGTATATTTGCTGTTGTTTTGGTTCTGACACTATTAAAATACAAAAAAGTACCCCTCCCACCAAAGAACTCCCCTTCACTTTGCTTTTGATTTCTTATGAGCTTCTCAACTTACTCTCTTTATGTTTTTTCTTTATTAGAAACTGTTTTTAGGATTTATCTTTTATACTCATTACCTACCATCATCTGGAATCGGCCTTTTTGAGGCTCCACTGGCCTGCTTCTTTGACTGTCCTTTAGTCTTCTTCCCTTCCTTTTCTGAAGGGTAACCTACTGGATACTGATGGGAGAAAAGAGTACAATGTAGATATAAGCTTCACAAAGAGGAGTTCTAGATCCTGGTGAGAAATTTTAAAAGGGGAGGGAGGAGGAGTCTATACTTTCTCTGAACGAGACAGACTTTATATAAAGGAAACAGACATTTAAAGAAACAAAATTCAAAGGACAGAAGATATTAAAATCCCAAATTCAGTGTAAAACCATGTCGTTTTGATTGTTAGAATGCTCTGTTTTTAATACCATGATCTTAATTTCAGATCTAAAACAGGAAAGTTAAGTTTTCAGCAGTTGTGACTAAGTGGCTTGAAAATTTTGAGGAAGAAAGGGAAGTGGAATCTAGATACGAAGATAAGTGGATGGAGATCAACCACAGCACATAACAGATGGTACCCACGTAGATAGCATTACACTAAATTGTGGAGCCAATCTAAATTACAAAACAAAAAAATCCCACCAAAACACTGTCAAATTTCTTATCTCTCAAAACTATGAGGAAAAAAAATATAAAAGCGTTTAGAAGACCTAACGTAACTAAATTACTGAATTCTTCATCAGCCAAAGGTTATTGGACTTTACGGAATAAATTCTACCTATTATCTTTGTATTTTACTGGCTACTTTTTTTTTGACATGCTTGTGATAAAACTCATATTTAAAGCTCATTATATACTTCAGGCTCCATCAATGATACATTAACTCACCATAGTAGAAGGGCTCACATGCTTCTGCTCAGTTTCATATCTAACCTATCTAGAACATTCTCTGACACTGGATCTGAAAAAAATCTCTTAAAAATGAATTTAAGTTTTTTTAAAAAGTATCAATTATAAAAAGAATTACAGTCGATCCTTGAAAAACATGGATTTAAAATGTGAGTCCACTTATATATGACTTTTTAAATAAATACATTGAAAAAATTTTTGAAGATTTCCTTATGAAGGAATATCAATTACACTAAGCTACCATAAAGCAATCATATTGCTGCTGCTTCATCATCAATGCATGAATTATACCTCAAAAATTTCTTATTCGCATTATCTTTTCATTTTTGATGTCTAATGTTAGTACTACATATAACATCTACAGTGTTTTATCTCATATAAGACAATATTGATACAAGTACTGAAAGACAATTTATCTTATAAACAAATTAATGTAAACTTACATTATCAATAAATACAGTATGGTACTGTAAATGTATTTACTTAATTTTCTTAAAATATATTCTTTTCTCTAGTTTATTGTAAGAATACAGTATATAATACATAAACAAAGTATGTGTCAAATGACTATTGATGTTATCAGTAAGACTTCCAGTCAACAGTAGGTAATTAATAATTAAATTTTGTGGAGTCAAAAGTTATATGTGGATTTTTTACTGCACTGGAGTGAAGGTCCCTAACCCACCCACATTCTTCAAGAGTCAACTGTATTTTGGCAGTTTTTTCAGCAGCTGATGGTGCTCGTTTAAACAATCAATTCTATGAGTTTAAAGAGAAAATAAAAACGTAAACAGACTTGCACTAGAAGACACACACTCACCTGCCTGGATGGTCAGACACTTGCCCATAGTTCAGCCCCTACACATGCAGTATGGGCAGAGCCAGGGAAAATGACAAAGCTGGTAGTCTTACACAAAGCACAACAATGGGGAGTGATGGAGGATAAACTCAAACCATGCTCTGAAGTCAGTGTCAGGGACAAAGTCTAGGGTGTATAGGAAGTGGAAGGGGAATGTAGCCATACCATCCACTATGCACACAAAACCAACGAAGTCTTATATGGGTTCACAGCTAAGCATGGGCAAAGGGGAAAAAAAAGGCACAGCACTAAAGGTGGTGACAGGACAGGGAAGCAGCTTTGAGGGGGAAGAGAGAAAAGGGGTGAGGAAAAGTGAGAAGGGTAGGAAGCAGACCACTCTTATAAGCCACCTCCCCCCTTCCCCTACCACAGACACACCCGCTACGCCCTCCAGGATAAACTCCCCTGCTCAAGGACTCCTAGACCTAAATTCTATGTATCCCTTCCCCTCATACTTAAGTCATTTCCAAATTGAATTGGAAGTATTTTACTTTTCACTGATCAGCCTAGCTTTTCTCAAGCACAACTCTTGGTCTTAGGGCAGTTTGACACCTAGGATGCTAACCTTTTTTACTTCTTTGCCTTCCATATACTTGCATGATTTCATTCCTCACCCCTTATAGTCCACTGATCAATTGCTGTGGGTTATATCTAGTGTTAAGACATGTTGACTGTACAAAGGCATATGTTTTTATGAGTATACAAGTAGCCCAGGCGAATGTAATCTAACCTGTAAACGTAGGCATAATCTCCTTGACCGTTCTATTCCTTCTGAGGTCCAAGGAGCAGGTTCAACATCATCTCTTCTTAAAAGATAGCGCCAAACCAAGAATCCATGGCTTGATGAAATCTCTGGCCAGTATTTCACCACCTAAATCATAATATTTCAGTACTAGTTTGAGCTTTTAAAGTTTAAATTTATTCATAATGTCATAATATTAGTGGTTTAAACTAGCCAAAACTAAATGCAACTTCAAAAAGTACTTGCTTTGCTGTAATAGTAAATTAATTAAGAATATTCACTACTATTTTGACCTTATTTTCTATTAGGGTAGTTCCCATATAAATATAGATTGCTATAAATTTGAAACGTTAACAAGATTCTGGTCATTAATTAATATAATTTTGCATAATAGATTAAAATGGTGGCAGTAGATGCCTCTTTTTTAAACAAAAAATACAACCTATTTTAAAAACTGTAATGTGCTCTGCTTGAAAGTCTAAAATTAAAATCATTCTGAAAGATAAATGAGAATCAAAATCTACAATGGCCAAGTTATTTGAATGGTTTCACCACAGAGAATATACTTATAAAAAGCTTTACCCAAAACATAACTGCCCTTACAGACTTAAAATTAGCCTTAAAAGTATCAAAGTTAAGATCTCACTTTGCATCTATTTCCAGAAAAAGTAGAAATATCAACTAAGATGATCTTATGTTTCCTCCAGCCCACCCACAGCAGAGTAGTTCCCTGTGGGAGCCCTGTCCTGAAAGCCCAGGAAGAATGACTAACAAGAGGTCATGCCAGATAGAGCACCTTATAAATGCCATCATATCTGTTGCCTTCTTCAGGAGCATATTTGCTGATCTTCCTCCCTTTAAAACTGCGTATCACTCTGACTGGCTTACCAGCTCTCCAATTCCGAGACTCTGCTCCAATTTTATCATCCAATGGAGCATCACAGTTTAGGGCCAATGCCCTAAAAAATAAAACGAAGTCTTTATACCAAGTAATCTTTCCTCAAGTTTATAATCACATCATTAGCTCAATTAAAAGGTGAATTATGCCTTACCTGATGGTTAAGATTCTATGATTCTTTCCATATTATTCCAGATAATAGGATTATGCTTTCCCCCACCAGCAGAGAAGACAAATCAGTTTTCTGATGTCACCCCCAAGCCAGGGGATTGGTTCTCAGATAGCCTGTAGGGTTCTTCTGAAAGTAATAACATCTGTGCCACGTATAATAGAAAACAACTAGAAATACATGGAATTTTCTTTAAATAACGTTTGCTGAGGGAAGGGAGAAAGTTGGAAAACTAAAGCAAGTGATTGTGCTGTAATGGTTATTTTTGATAAGGGAGTTGAGGTAAATTGCTGGAATAATGTAGAAAGAAATCCAGAAAAATAAAGTTTGTCAGCAAGGTACAAATGACTTTCTAGGTGTACTTTCCACATTCCAGACAACAGAGATTCCTTAACGTTTAGAAGATATTAAGAACAAGTTCGATATAAGAATATCCTTTAAAGGCCTCCAGTAAAAAGATAAGTTTAAGTAAAACTGAAGCATTCAAATGTTTGTACTAAATCATGACAATAAAGATTTTTGGCTGCTTGAGACCACTACATTTTACTGATGACAAATGAACATGGAGAACACTGAGCTGGAAGCAGCACCTGATTTAGCTGAAGCTTCCTTAGTGTGCGTACTCACTTAGTAGTAAATAATCAGTAAGGTTATTAGATGTTAGAAGACCTTTCTTGGGAGAACTTAGTCCTGCCAAAAAAAAAAAAAACCAAACTAGAATCTATTTAAAATTAGCACCTTTCCTCTAAGACACCTACTCCTAACTTAGGTGAAAAGAAATCACTGAGAACATGTAAGGTCAAACACATGCACGCATGTACGCACGCACGCACACCCAATCTGGTGAAATTAGACAGGATACAAAGTACTTGTTCAGGATATAGTTCTTTTTATACAGGATCAAATTTTAAAAAATAGACCTTAAGACTAAATAACTAATACACTAAAATATACTGATCGTAGTTACATTAAAATAAATCAACTTAAAGTGTTTCATTAAAATTTTTTTTTTTTTTATAAATGCGGTCAAAGACTTAAAACTTACCAAGTTATCTTTTTTATCTCAAAGGGAGATGCACTAAAATTCTTAGAGGTAGAAGAAAATATAGCCATCAACTCTAGGGCTAGTATTACATCTTATTTAGTATATCTTCTTATAGAGCTGGAATACAAATGCTACCTTCACGCTAGTGAATGGAATGCTCTGGTGCTCACAGGCACCTTCACGCTTAATGACTGCCACCACTAGCTGGCCTTAACTCACTTCTAGCTTCATGTAAGTATTCTGGCTGCTCAAATATGTGAAAAGAGTTCAAGAAAACGAACACTAGCCAGAGCAACATGGCTCTTCCATCACACTCTGCAGAGCTTGTTGGCTGCCTCTAACTGCCCTGACAAAACATGGCCAGATTACCTTGCTGCCCTCTTCAGTTTTATAAAGTGGAAGAGCTGAGAAGAAATAGGAACAAACTTCTCAAAAGCAAGAAGCAGGTATCAAACTACCTCTTAGCAGAGAAGCAAAATATGGATTGGACCACATACTAGTGAGGAAAGAATATACTGTAGGTCAGAGCTAAGGGCCTTTCACTTCCATTTTCTTGTTTATAAACATGTAGGTACCTTTGCCCAAGGTGTCTTTATAATCAATCACAGGACATACTCTCAACTTAATGTATCAATTAACTGAATGGATCTCAGAGGCTCTATGATATGTCAATCCTAAATTATCTTGAGTAAATATTTTATTTTCACTACTTTCCTTTTAATAATTCTTACTACCTGTCAATTATTTTCTAATGAGACTGTAACATGATAAACAGGGTATACTTGTTAAGAGTCTACAAAAGCTTAAAAAGAATCTATCATGTACATTACAAGTGCAGGTAGTTAAGAAAGAAGTTTCATTCAAGCAATATAATCTATTAAATGAAAAAATACAATTTTGAGATTTGACAACTTGAAAATGCCTTTGGCAAATTCAAGATACATTTTTATTGATAAAAACACATAAAAAATATTTCTAACTCCTTTTAAGATCATTCCTCCTAAAGAACTGCTTATCTTGCTAGAAAAAGACTAGCTAGGTAGCTAGGGACTGAACTCCTGCCTCAGGAATGTTTTCACCAGCAAATCTGACCTGTCTCCTCTGCTGGTTCAGTAAAATAATCCTACTGTCAGAAATAATATAGAAGGAAGTCATAAAAACAGATTCTATATAACTTGGTATGCAACAAGTTCTGAAAGCATACTGGTATATTCTTTACTTCACACAGTAATCAGAAGTTAAGGGCACACTACTTAAAACCAAGTGATTTAAACTCAAGGAAGCAAAAAATACTCACTTTTACTCAATAACCCACAAAACATTCTTATTAATAGAATAAAAAAATTTTAATTTTATGAAATCACAAAATTATCAGTATAACAAGTTATAGTGTGGTCACTGCTATATGATGGTTTGAGATACTTAATTTATTATTGATATTAGCATGCATTTATGAAATAAAACATCTTGGAGTTATTACCTTTTCTGTTCCCATGGAAGCTGGAATGTCATTAATACTTCCATGGAATAAAGGTCAACACAAGGTGGCTCTTTCGTAATGCCTTCTAAGGACTTAGTTAGAAAAGGTTACTTTTCTAACTAAATAAACATTCTCTCTCATAACATTTAAAGACATCTTATTATTATAAATCATAAAAGCACCTTAAGTGTAGTTCTGATTAAGTTATTTGAGGTTTCATTTATGTGCATAAATGTGGCTCCCAACATAACCCTGTTTTCACATTAGTAAGTCTTTTCTAAAAAGAAGTTGGTCACCTGAAAAGATAAATCTGTGTTGAGTAGAATATAACTGACCTATGGGGTAGTAGATAAGCCACCTTGTCCTCAATTACACTTAAATTCTATAGGCTCCTTTTTTCCCAAAGGTTTTCAAATACAAAGCACATGTATTAAAACTGGGAATTATGTCATTTGAATTAAAAATAATTAATTTGAAGAAGTTAGGATGCTTACAGACAATTGCATAATCAGCAATGGGATTTTAACTTCAGATCTTTAACTTGCAATTTAAGATTCTTCTCTAGTCTTAAGTTATAAATTATACTCCTATAATCAATCATTTATACAAAGGCCAAATTCTAAATAGACGTTACAAACTCTAACAAAAAAAGAGTACCTGTTCATGTTTGTTAATGTTTGATCAGCTGATGGTGCACCAATTCTTTTATTACCCGCAAGGTTTTTACCACCACTCCCAGTGTATGTGAATTCATCACCTCGGTCCTGCAGGAAGAAACTTTTATCATTAAGACACCTACACCCAAGCATAACTTCATCAATTCTTGTTTCAGAGTCAGAACACTTGATTAGGGTGTTATGAATTGACATGTTCTCTCTTAAGTATCCACCAAAATGCAATCCTGTGTGTAGTATAACTTCAAGTTATGTATCACTTCATCTAAAAATTTCATTTTAAAGTTATATAATTTCCAACACCTCCAAAGGTAGCTTTTCTCATGTTAATCTATATAATCAATTAATCTATAGAATGTTACAAAATAAAGGCTTATAGATTGGAAATATTGTTTCATTTAATTCAGTGTTATTAAAATAAACTTATCAATACAGCTTTAATAAATACTACATAGCTGATTTCCTGACAGCAATCTATATCATACCCAAGTTTGCTTCTAAATTTCAAATGCAAAAATCCTAATAGTATGGCAAGTTCCCTACATTTCACTATGGGTTCATTCACATTACATTCAGGCTAAATTATCACCTATCAATAAATTGTATGAAGTATCCACTAAATGTGGAAAAAAACAACATGCCAAAAGAAGTAGATGGCACATAAACTAGTGCCACAAATATTTCTGTAGTAGCTATAAATTTACATTGGTATTAAGTTTCTACATTGAAATAAATTGAGAAAAGTAACTATCAATATACCAATTAATTCTACTAACACTATCAAAATAGTGTTTCTTCTTTAATGGAAGGTTCCTTTAATTAATTAGTTCAGACTGAACTTATGATAATAGGATTAAAAAAAATGATAATGAACTTTCCTAAATTCTTGCTTGTAATAAAGGTCAATTATTCTGCACTTGTATCTCTTTTGGCTTTAAAGTCATAACTAAAGTCTCATGGTTTTAAAAGTCTATCCAAAAACCCTGAATTCACGTGTTGTTGATCCAATGTTGAGGTCTCTATTTAAAGAACAGGCATTAAGGAACTTCATCCTTAGTGTATATTCCATTCGAAGGAATTCTAATAAATAAGTACAACTAGAAGAGTCCAGAACACTTCTTAAAATTTATCAGAAAGGCTTCCAAAAAGTATCTGGATTGACTTCACATTGCTCATATTCATAACCCTGTAAACTTTTAAAGTTATAATTGTGGTAGTGCTGTAAAGGAAAAAGTGGTAGGTTCTGGGGTAAGAAGAACAACCTAAGCTAAATAGTCCTTAAAACAAAAGAACAAAAACATTTCTGATTATTCTTCAAGCAGCAAATAATCAAGTAAAAAGTTAAAATTCTGATATTAACTCATCTATAATCTGTACACTATCAAAAACTTTTAATTATCACTGGGAGAAAAAATTACCAGACTCTAAGAACTCAGCCAATATTATATCAAACTATTTCCCTACAGAAAATGATCAGCCTAAACTTTCCTGCATTTTTCAGTCCATGAAGTTGTACCCATGAGGCACTAGCTTAAACAAGATTGCTGCCTGGGAAAACTATACATAAAGAAGCCATCAGTTGCCCCAGAGTTACTCAATTTTCCCCCCACCCCCTGATTTTCTAATCTATGCTCTTCTCCCAAGCTGTAAAGCAGCTACCCAACACAATAAGCTGGGTGCTCCCATCACTCTTATCAAGCAAAAGACCTTCATCCCAATCTTCTCACCCCCACCCTCGAAAGACTATCAGATAAATATCCTAAAGCACAATTAAAATCATACACTTTTCCCAGACACCTTAATGATTCCTTAATTCAAGGCTGTCTAGAATATAGTCTCAATTTTTGGCAGTTGCTCTCTCATAATACCCTTTACATGCCCACAAAACTGGGTACTAGCACCACTACTACTGTTAATACCTAATACACATTTTTCTGTGTGCGTGTGGCAGTGGTTTCAATCACCAATCCAGTCAACTAGAAATATACTGCTGGTCTGTGAAATATTTTCATATTCTCAGAATATATTTAAAGAAGAAGAATATATTTACTCTTTTACTGCATGCAGCATGTCATAGCTACAGAAATAGATGGAGGAAACAATTTCTGTAGTTTCTGACTGGCAAGAAATTTCTGGTGGACCAGATCCAGTCTGCGGGCTAGTGGTTGAAAACCACTAGGTTAGGCAAAAGCATTTTACATACAAGGTTGAACAATTAATTTTGTGAACTCATCCTACAAAAGGTGCTACATACCTCATTGCTGAATATCACTATGGTCACCTTCGAAGTACTCTCCCCTTGGGAAGCCATGCACTGATGCCAGCACCTAGTCCACCCTTCAAAGCAATTTTGGAACTCTCCTGCTGGAATGGCTATCAGAGATATTGTATCCAAAATCTGACAATTAAGTTCGCAAGCATGCCACCGTGTGCCTACGATGGCAGCACTGTACAAACAACTTGGTAAGTTGTCTTAACCATGGCAAGTTCGTGAACTTAACTGTCAGATTTTGGGTACGACAGCTCTGATGGCCATTCCAGAAAAAGAGTTCCAAAATTGCTTTGAAGGGTGGACTAGGTGCTGGCATCGGTGCATAGCTTCCCAAGGGTAGTACTTCGGAGGTGACCAAAGTGATATGCAGCAATGAGGTATGCAGCACTTTTTCTAGAATGAGTTCATGAAATTAATTGTCCAACCTCATATAATTAAGTCATTTAACTCTCATACCAACCCTATGAGGTAGGTATTATAAGCCCTATTTTATAGATGAAGCAGAAGAGTTCAGTAACTTGCCTAAGGTCATAAGAGATGGCACCAGGACACAAACCCAAACAGCTTGGCTCCACAGTCTGTTTCTGATCACTGAGCAAACTACTTCTCAGGACAAATGTAAGAGGCAGATCATCTTTGTGGTCCTCATTTCTCAAGTGAGGTCACCAAAGGCAATAAACTAGCATTTGATTTAATTCGCAAGTTATGAAACTAAAATGTAAACTACTTTATCAGCAGGTATTCAGTAGTTTCAAGTCCATTCATCCAAACAGAACAAAGATCACTGGATCCATGAATGTTATACCAAATTAAAGGTTTCAAAACAAGTTTTTCCTTGATTGTGAAAAGCTTATTCAGGTTTCCTCCACCTAGTTCTGTAGATATGACTTGCCTACAGTAAAAGAGCAAAAGATTGAAAATGCTTACAAAATATAGTGTCTCCAGATACATCTTAGTTGGCAACCTAAGCCAATGTTTTAGTCCTAAATAAATATTCTTTACATTATTTAACAGACTTAGAATTAACTGTTTGAGATACACAATTAACAGCTCATCAGCACTTTTCTCCACAAATGTTTAATGTTTGACTACTATATTTTAAAGATGGAAAAATTCAAAGTATTAACACCCATCCCACTTCAACCTAGTAGTCATTTTTAGCTTTACAATTACATGTTTATATGTTTCATATATTGAAGATAAGCTTCTGACCAAAGAACTGTCTGAATCCTTGCTATATGCTCAGGACTATAATTACCTCATTTAATATCAATAACATGTTTAATTCTTTATTTTTAAAATAACTGTTCTGATACAAGATTATGATAGTATTTTTTCTGTTTTACACATGGGGAAACTGAGGTTTAAATGGAGTTAAATAATTTGGCCAAGGACTCACACACAAATGTCAGAGCCCAGATGAAATACAACTGGCTGGTTGCTAAGAAGGTATGTGTTAAAGAGACTACTTTTAGTTGATTTGTTTTGTTACAGAATCTTAAAAAATATTCTAAGTGCTCACTGTAACAAGCTGTATAATATTCTTTGCATTTCTGAAAAATACTTAAGAACATAGCTTCAAAATATGTGTATCAACTACTATATAATCCAGCAATTGTACTTTCGGGCATTTATACCAGAGAAATGAAGACTTATGTTTACAAAAACCTATAGACAAATATTCATTTCAGTTTTATTCATAATAGACAAAAATAGGCACAACCCAGATGTTCTTCAATGGATGAATGGCTAAACAAACTGCAATATACCTACACCACGGACAACTACTCAGCAATAAAAAGTAATGCACTATTGATACAAGCCATAATTTGAGAATTATACTAAGTAAAAAGGTTACATACTAGAATATATAATTTCACTTATAAAAAATTTTGAAGTGACAAAATTTTAGAAATGGAGAACAGATTAGTGGGTATCGGGGGTTAAAGAGGGATTGGGAGAGTGGATATAGTAGGTATGGCTATAAAAGGGCAACATGAGGGATCCTCTGTGTTAAGAGACATATTCAGTGTCCTAAATGTATCAATGTCAATATCCTGGCTGTGATACTATAGTTTTGCAAAATGTGATTCTAGAGGAAAAACAGTAAAGGGCACAAAGATCTCTGTAGTATTTCTAATGTTCTATGTCAATCTACAATTATCCCAAAATAGTAAGTTTAATTTTTTAAAAATAAGCTCTATAGAGAATGTATTTTCATTGCAAAATTTAATTACCACATGCATACATATATCAAAATAATACATGCAGAGATTAAAGACTAGCAATTCATTTACCTTATAACCTGTATAGGACTAACGACTTCAACATGAAAGTCATGCTAAAAAGAGATAGGATTTGATATACCCTAGACAAAACTTCTGTATTTTACTGAACGATTAACAAGGCTGTATTGTGACTTACTACTTCATCTGCAAATCCACCAGCCAAGACAAGAGAATAGGCCCCATCATTACTTCGACCATGAATTCCACCAACATGGGGCCTATGCACACCTGCTTCGCTCACCTATAAAACAAACAGTCTTAAATTACCTTTGAAAAGTTAGTTAAGTTACATCTACAAAATGCTTTCACATGTATTATTGGACCCTAAAAGCCTCCAACGAAGAACTGCATGCTACCCAGAGTTCTACCTTTTGCTCATTAATATTACTTCTCTCCAACTACACATCCTTTAGGTACTAGCTGGTAATGCTTAAAACTGCTCAGGGCTAGAATTCTGAGTTTCAAAATAACTATTAATCATCATCATCTTACGTCTATTGGTAATTCCAGCTCAACTCCTGTAAAGAAATTTACTATCAGCACTCCAAATCTCTTCCCTTCTTATTTCTCATCTTTGATTATGGCACTGTTCCCTAGCTAAGTTAGAAAGGCAAGAGTCATTTCATCTCATTCTTTCCCTTTATTGTTCAAACCCATCACAAATACTGATCTGACCTCCTAAATGTCAAGTCCATGTTTCTCTCCTTCCACTGCTACAATCTTAGTTTGAGTTGCTAATGCTTAAAAGACCTTTCTTCACTACCTCTGGTTTTGTTCCTTCAAACCCATTCTACCCATCAAAAACAGAATGATCCTTTTAGGAACAAATCTGTTTTTAATTTTCTACTGATTAAAATATATTAAATCATCTTATGGTATATCAAGCCCCAGTTAAGTTTTACACAGTGTCCTCTTTCAATCTGTCTCCTACCTACTAGCTCATCTCCAGCTTCTCCTTCATGGAGCCCCTATGTATGAACTACTCAATGTTACCCAAACATGCTATCCATTTTCTTAGTTTACTCATGCTATTCTACTACTTTAATGGCCTCCTGTTTTTCTCATACACCTTTAATTCTGGTTCACTGAAATAAGTGTCACTTCTTTGTGTATGTCAAACTCCCTGAGAGAAGTACTATAATTCATCTGTCTAACATACAATTTTCTGAGCAGAGAAAAAGGAGGTGAAATCCAAGCCTGCATAGTAGGCTAGGGAAAGAGGAACATTAGAAGCCCATGAGCAAGCTGATGGGAAACAGAACCTGGATTTAGGTTTCGGAAATACCACGTATTTCAGAAAACATGACCACTTAATTCCCAACCTCACCAACTCTGATAAAAATAAATCTGTTTTAAATTTTCCCCACTTCCTAAATGGCAAATCTATTCCTCCAGTTTCTCAGGCTAAAAACCTCAAAATCATCTCAGACCATATTAATGGGGCTTTTAGAGTTCGGGAATGAAGTGGTGACAGGTATACAAAAAAATAAAGCAAACAAACAAAAACAAGGCAATTAATAATACACAAAGTATTTTCACTGCACTTATATTTTATTGTATTTACAGTATTTTTACTGTATTTATAGATCCAAAGTTATAAGATGATATACTTTGAATATAGATTTAGCCAAAAATATTTATAACCATTGCAAGGATAAGACAACAGTGTGTTAAACCAATGTTCATCTTCCATAGAAGAAAATTAAAAAAGCTAATACAGAAGGTGCCAAAAAAATGTATACACATTTTAAGAAGCAAAAAGCTGTATTAAAATGGTAATAATATATACCAATAACAAAAGATGAATACAAATCACGTTTGACTTCTGCAATTATAAGAGGTGCTCAAAACGTTTGCCATGAGTATTTATGTAATACAAAAATAACATCTCTTAAAATGTGTATGCATTTTTTTTTGGTAGCCCAATATATGAAGACAAAAGCAGTATAAACATGTTATTTAGAATTATGGAGGTAAATCCAGAAGAAATAACTAAAATGTTAAAGGGGTTGTCTCTGAGAAAGAGAAAATGGGGACCAATATAGGGTGGGTTTCTAAAATCTAAGTCGTATAGTAGTATTTCATTTTTCAAGCAAGGTACACATGTTACACTATTTTAATTTTAAAATGTTATCAATAGTCTAAGCACCAGGGCCACTTTACTCTTACTTAAAGTTCAAAATCTTGAGTGTCTCTATTTGGAAACTGGTCTAAGATTTTTTCCCCCCACATTTAAGTTTTCCATAATGATAAAATTACCTTTCTAAGGAAGAACTCAGGAATTATTACAATAGAGCCTTCTTCAAGGGGAAAAGAGTAATAATTTTATTCTTTGATTATCTGGCAGTTTCTCTGACCAATATCCTAACAACCATTCAGGAGGATAACCCAAAGAAAACACCTTGAGCTTTTTTAGAGTTCAATGACATTAAATGAGAACTTACCACATGACTTAAAGAAAAATAATTTAACATTTTAAATATTAAAATCTTAGTAAGAAAAATTCTTTAGAAAGCTTAACAATGTTAACTACCATAACTATAACAGAAGAGTAAAAGAAAGTAATTGAAAGGTACAGCTGATGCCTAAATCTATGATGCATGGTCCTCTGTCTGTTAAACTACAGGGAAGAATCTACCCAATTCTACAGGAAATCTTTCATTCTAACAACTGAATGCCATGTGATACTAGCTAGGTTAGTCCATTTATAATCAACAGACAATGATATTTGCTACAATTTGAACTATACCCAATTTTACCCTTCCAACTAAGCTAATTTAAAACATACCTGAACTCTGAATCTCCAAGTTGATCCAACAGGAATTCCGGGAATAGGTCCATAATGGTTAGAAGGAACAATAGTACATTCTCTAGTTCGACCAACACAAGCCATTCCCTACAAGTCACAGAACAAGCTGTTGTAGAAATCTTAATTTGTTATGTTAAATCTTAATTCCCACAAAATGTGAGTAAAATGGAAACCTAACTATTTAGATGATTAACAATATATAACAATTTATTATTATGTTATATATGGCAAATTAACAATTTATATCATTAAATAATATAGTAATTTGTTAATTATTTCTGGTACTTAAAGTATAATTTATACCATCATCACTATAATTACTGAAACATTGTAACTTGCATATAGTTATTAACATAAACATTATAACTAGGAAGAAAAGGAGACTTTCTTCTTTACCCTGCCCCAGTCTCTCCGGCTTTCAGTACTAGCTGATGGCATCTTTGCTTTCTTTTTACTCATCTTGAGTCTTTCACCAGCCTTAACAACTTCACTGGAATCAGTTTTACAGGAAGGACAATACCTTTAAAAGAAAAATAATTTAGATAATACCATATTAATGTCAGTAACAGAATAATTGCCTTTCTAAGTCAGAATGAGTTTTAAGATGTTATAATTAGTAGATATATCATAGAGCTTCAGCTGGCTTCAAGTATTAAACTTTTAAAAATATTTACATAGTTTGGTAAGTAAAAAAAGAAAAAAGACTAAGTCATTCTTTTAGAAAGCTTAAAAAGGTTTTATTATAAATTCTCAAATACAGTTCAAAAGCCAGACATAGCTGTCCCATTCAAATGGCATCATGAATTCAAACCTCATCATTGATCCTGAGAATGAAAATTATTCATGTGAAGTTCTTATCATTAAAACAAAAGTAACACAAGAACAGATGATTCCAGACTGAACAATGACCTATGCAAATGATACATTTTCCTCACTAAATTGGTTAGACTGTTATAATCCTCATAGTGAAAACTGTATAGTCTATTATAAGTATTCAGAGATGGTTATTTATATTAGTCTTATCTCTAGCTCAAATTTTATTCCCTACAGTTGTGTGTCTTTTAGCTTAGTTGGTCACCCTATTATAACCTATACAGGCACACCTTGGAGACATTGCAGGTTTGGTTGCAGACCACTGCAACAAAACAATTATTTCAATAAAGTGAGTCATAACCTTTTTGCTGGTGGAGGATCTTGCCTTCAATTTGACAAAAAAAACCACAAACTATATATCTATGAAGTGTAATAAAACGAGGTATGCCTGTATAGCATCATAAACTGCCTTAATTCATTTCTAAAACGCAAAATATAAGCATGTAAAATGAAATGGACTATTGTGTCACCAAGGAATGAAAATTCTGGGAATATTCCAACAAAGATCAGCTGGCCATTCCCCACATCAGTCTTAGATTTCTTTGTCCCTTTCCACTTCACAGTTACTAATACCTACTAATACCTATTTCATGTGGCCTGCAGATCAAAGAAAAAGACACCTATGGTCAACTAGTTAAATTTTTTCAAACTAGTTGATTTTAGCTGCCTAATTATGAGATTATTTTTTTAGTGCTATGGGGAAGAAAAATGTACAGGTAACCCCCATGTAACATGGTTGTTAGGTTCCTGAAATGCCATATTATGCGAATCTGTGTTATACAAAACAAAGAACTAGTACAAAAAAGGGGGTTAGGTTCCAAAAATTTTAAAACCATACTATTACATTTTTATAAGAGAAATACCTTTATTAAAGCAATTTTCACCTATCTATAATGTAGTGAAAAGAAAAACACAAAGTTTTAAAATGTATGTACTTAATACTCCATGATCAAAATGGATTTAAGATTCTACTAAATTTTAAAATTCTGCAAATCTGATATGACATCCACACTCGAATGAAAAATTTCAAATGAATTATCTTTTGCCCTCAAAAGATCTTACTACACTCCGTGTTGTTTGGAAATTTCTCTAATTGTCAAACCATGTTAGAGTGAAACCGTGTTGTGGGATGCCGTGTTGTACGAGGATTGCCCTGAATTCTGTGTTACAGCAAAACTGTGTCATGTCCTGTTATATGGGGGTTACCTCTAAATAGTAATTCAGTCTCTTATTCAGAGAAAATGAGCTAGGCAGTAAGTTACAGACACAAAACAAAGGTAAAATTATGTGTAAGAAGGCAATAAATACTATCAAGTGAAATCTCTCCTAATGAGGAAATCAGGAAGACTTCCAAAATTAATTGAAGACTGTATTTTACCTAATGTGCAATATTTAAAACTATAATTTTATCAAAGAACATATGGTTAAAACAGGTATGACCTCTATTTGATGAGAAATTAAGTTCAGAGATTAAATATCCAGACATGATTTGGAGACGTAGAAAAGATTTAAGGATAAGGAGTTCCAGGCAAAGTAAAGGACTTCAATATGAATTATTCCCCAGAGTAATCTAAGACACATTTTTAATTACATGATCCTAAAGTTATCCCTAGAATTCATTCCTTCAGCAGGCTTGTTCAGAACCTCCTATATGCCAGGCACTATTCTGATGCTGGGAATAAATGTTTGTGATCAAAATGTTTGTACACAGTAGTTAAGGAAAACTAGTACATATAATCAAACAATTTCAGAAAGTGTTAAGTGCTATAAAGGAAACACATGAGCGTTATGAGGGTGGAAAGAGTGGTAAGAAATGCTATATATCTTTAGATAAAGCTTCTGAAGTGGTATTCCAGCTGAAACGAGGAGTCAGTTGTATGAAGAAGCTATGAAAGGCATTCCAGAAAGAGACATGAAGCAGAAAGGTTCTGAGGAAAGGAAGGAATGGTATGTTCTGAAAAACATACAGGTGGATAGTGCTGAAATTTAGCCAATAAAATGGACAGTGACAAGTGATAAGGTTAGAAAGTATGCACAGACCAGGTCACAAATGGCAAGGGCTTAGATTGTATCCTAAGTGCAACAGCAAGACATCGGGGTTTTCAACAGGCGAGAAACCTGTTTCAGAACTCAGTAAGATCAGAATCTTACTAAGCTTAAGGACAATGTGAAAGAAAGGAGACCAGTCAGGTATTTATTACAGCAGATTAGGGAAGAGATGATGGTTTGGACTGGAGGGTGAGAGGCGAGAAAGAGTATGGAGAACTGACAAGACATGCTCATACATTATTCAATGTAGAGTCCGTACGTGGAGTTAAAGAGTAAATCAAAGATGAAGGAACTACAGATTGAAGATTGGGGTAGGAGCGGGATTTTAGAGGTGTATTGATGGAATCAAGATCACCATTTGGATATACTAATTTATGATGCTAGGCAAGTAAGAAGTTGAATACAGAAATATAAAGCTCAGGGGAGATTCAATCCGGAGGTATAAGTTCAGAACCATAAGCTTGGTATTTAAAGTCTCATGATTAGATGAAGTCATCTAGAGTAAGCATAAGAACAAAAAACAGTGAATAGTGCTTTGGGAAACTGAAATCTCCTAGATGAGAGAAAATCAACAAGATTGTATCCTAAGTGCAACAGCAAGACATCGGGGTTTTCAACAGGCGAGGAACCTGTTTCAGAACTCAGTAAGATCAGAATCTTACTAAGCTTAAGGACAATGTGAAAGAAAGGAGACCAGTCAGGTATTTATTACAGCAGGTTAGGGAAGAGATGATGGTTTGGAAGGAAAGGCCAGTGAAGTAGGAGGAAATTAGATATGACATCATATAATCCATAAAATCATAGTTAGTGGCTGAGCAGCACATTAAAGAGAGAACTGAGAAGTTACCACTGGGTTTGACAACATGGGATGTATCTGTGAGCCTGACAGGAGCAGATATAGCAGGGTAGGGGGAAGAAAGGACAGACTGGAGTGATGAGGAATGAATGGGAGGTGAGGACATGGAAATGTTGAATTCAGCACAAAATGGCTCCCGAGCCGCCATCTTATTCAATGGCCCTCTCCTTGTCTTCCTTTACCTCATGACTCAGCTTAGCTCAGGACGAAACTCACCCTGGCCAAGGAAATTGAAATCTATCCCTGACCAATCAGAAGTAGCCACGTGTACCTCCCTCTGCATTTTGCCCGCCAAACCCTCCTACCTATATAAGTGCCCTCCCAACGGTCGGAGCTGCTGATCTCCCATTGTGAGACAGGTAGCTTAATAAAGTTTGTCACCACCGCCCGGTGTTTCGGCTCTTTTCTATCATTTTGGTGCCAACACCCGGTAAGGGAACACTGGGACGTGGACGATCCCCCGGCACGGGGTTGATTGGCCCTCCCGGCCTTCCCTTCCCGAACCCTGCCAAACTGGGTGCATCGGAATCTCTTCCAAAACCTTGCCAGTCGCCCAGAGTCTCCCAGTCCCGGCCCTCTCGACCCCCTCTCCTTCCTACTTCATTATTTCCGGGTGAGTATTATCGGCAAACCACTACTCTACTTTGGGCCTCCTGTCTACTCTCATTCTACGATCGTCCAGGCGCCTGGCCAGGAGGTCCCCTCGTTTCGGGTGTCCTCTTTCCCGGTGACGACTGGGGGAGAGATCACTCCTATGCTCTTGCTGGCGAGCTCTAGCTAGAGGAATCTAGAAGGCAACGAGGACGCTCTTTGCCTCTCCTTTCCTCACAGGTTGCCTAAATATACTCATCCTGTATGCCCAATGGGCTCCTCATATTCTAAACCCCCTCAGAACACGCCACTGGGTTGTCTCCTTGCCGATCTCAAGCCTCTTGGGCCGGCGGGTGAGATCGAACCTAAGCAACTGATCTTTCTTTGCAACATGGCCTGGCCTCAATATCAGCTTGACCATCAGTCGCAATGGCCTGAAAATGTAACATTTGATTTCAATATACTCATGGACTTAGACAATTTTTGTCACTGCACTGGCAAGGACCCTGAGATTTCTTATGTACAAGCTTTTTTCACCCTCCGCTCTCGTCCCTCTATCTGCCAAACTTACTCTACTTTTCAGATTTTTCTAGCTCTCAAATCTAAGCCCTGGGCTCAACCTTCTCCTTCTCAGTCATCCACTCCACCCCTTCCCGAAGCCCGTTTTGAGCCGACTGGTCATGTAGCCCCCATACCGTGGGTTCTTCCGCCCCCTTACAACCCTCAACATCCTCCAATCCCCGCACTAGACGCCGTAGCTATTCCCTCTCCTAATCCTACACCGCCACAATCTCCACAGCATGCCCCCCACCATCTCCGACACATACTTGCTGAAACACCGCTCTGCCTCTTCCATCCCCCTCCCATTGAACTCTACCCCTTGCGCAAAGTTGCGGGGGCTGAGGGAATTGTCCGCATCCATGCCCCTTTTTCTCTCTCGGACCTTTCCCAAATTAAAAAATGTCTAGGATCTTTCTTGGCAGACTCAGTCACCTTTATTAAGGAATTTAGATACCTTTCCCAATCTTGCGACCTTACCTGGCATGATAGCTTCATTATCCTTACCTCCCCCGCTCCCCAACTTAGAGGGAGCGAATCTGGACTACTGCACAGCAAGTCACAGATGAGGCCCATGCCCAAAACCCTAATCTTCCTCTCCGGGCAGTGGCAGTTCCTAGACAGGAACCTAACTGGGATTATCAACCAGGCCAAGCTAACCGGGCTCTATCTGATCATATGATTCAATACATCCTACAAGCCTTGGATAAGCTGGCTCACAAGGCTGTAAATTATGATAAACTCCAGGAAATTATTCAGGGGCCAACTGAAAATCCAGGGGAATTTCTGGAATGGCTTTCCAAAGCCCTCCAACAATATACTTGTATGGACCCAACCTTTCCCCCTGGTACGGCTCTCCTCCATTCTCACGTTATCTCCCAATCTGCCCCAGATATTTGTAAAAAGCTAAAAAAGCTTGAGGATGGTCCGGCCACCCCTCAACGAGACCTCAATCTTGCCTTTAAGGTATTCAATAATTGAGAAGAACAAGAAAAACAGGACAAATGGAACAGAGATCAGGCTAAATACCAACTTTTAGCTGATGCTATTTAGCTACATGCCTCAAGCAAACCAGAAAAGCAGGCCTGTCCCCCAGGGGCATGTTTTAAATGATCCAGACCAGGACACTGGGCCCAAGCTTGCCCAAACCCTTGGCCGCTGCCTGGACCCTGTCCGTGTTGTCACCAAAAGGGCCACTGGGGGATCAACTGTCCCACTCACCATATTAGGAGTAGGCTAGCCCCTTCTTTTGGTAAATCTCGCCCAGACAACTTACCCCCTGCCTCCCTTTCAGATCTGTTAGGATTGGCAGGTGAGGATTGACGGTGCCCTGGGTCTGCGGAGATCACTCAATCGGAATCCCGGGTAACATTTCTGATCTCAGGTAAGCCAATCTTGTTCCTCTTGGATACGGGGGATAAGTGTATTCCACATTCCCTGAGTTTGCTGGCCCTACGTTCCCATCTCCTATCACTATTACTGGCATTTCAGGTAAAATCACCCATTCTCATCTTTGTACCTTTAATACTGCCCAATTTGAACACCGATTTCTGGTAATTTCTCGATGCCCAATTCCCTTATTAGGATGAGACATTCTATCCAAATTTAAGGCCACCATCTCCTTTCTGTTTACTCCTGGTTCCACACTCCAGGATCATACTCTCCTATTACTTTCTGACTTGGCTCCAGACTTGGCCTTGCTCACCCTCAACAATCCCATCAACTCCTTCCCCCTACCCCTCCCCTTCCATTAACCCTCTGATTTGGGATACTGACAGTCCATCCGCAGCCACACAACACACACCTGTCCTGGTTCGCCTTCGTGATCCACATCTTTTCCCTAATGTTCTTCAATACTCAATTGCTCCGAGACACCTATTAGGTCTCAAACCTGTAATTACGAGGCTCCTCAATGTACACTTACCGGCCTACAAACTTACCCTTCAACACTCCTATTCTCCCAGTTGTTATACCATTTAGTACAGTACCTTAGAGCTATTAATGCAGCGGTTTTGTCAATCTACCCCGTAGGCCCAAATCCCTACATGCTCTTATCCAATATTCCTGCTTCTGCCTCTTTCTTCTTGGTTCTAGATTTAAAAGATGCCTTTTTCACAATTCCCCTAGACCCCCAATGCCAGGACCTCTATGCCTTCACTTGGACTGGCCAGTCCTCCCTCAGGGATTTCGAGATAGCTCCCATTTCTTCGGACAAGCGTTAGCACATGATCTCAAAGATGTCTCTCTACAACCCAGTTCCATACTCCAACATGTTGATGATCTGTTACTACTCTGCAGCCCTTCCAAGGAGTTCTCTCTACAACACACTTCTGACCTGCTTAATTTTCTAGGTCAATGGGGATATCAGGTCGCCCTTGCTAAAGCCCACATAGTTCTCTCTTCCATAAGTTACTTAGGGACTAAGATTTCTCTCAGGGAAAGAAGGAGATCACTGAAGAACAAAAGGGGTTATTTACCTCTCTGCCAGTATCCTCCTGTAAAACTGAGCTTCTCTCGTTCCTTGGCATTGCAGGATACCTACACTCCTGGGTGCCCAATTTCAGTGTGCTAGCTAAACCCCTTTATGAGGCCACTAGGGGCAACCCAGAGAAGCCACTCAATCCTGTAATGTCCATCCGTCCCTATTCTCTAGCCCTCAAGGAAGCTCTGCTCTCTGCCCCCATGCTTGTTCCTCTGGACTTCCAACACCCTTTCACCCTGTATGTCACGGATAAGTCAGGCCTAGCAGTTGGGGTCCTTGGTCAGTTTCGCTCATCACAGGGGGTCTCAACTTTCACTCCAGTAGCGTATCTATCTAAACAGCTAGATCCCACCTTTCGCGGATGGACCCCTTGCCTTCCGGCCCTAGCGGCTGCCGCATTTGTCGCAGCCAAAAAGCCTAAACCTCACTTTGGGCCATCGAGTAATCATCCAAACCCCCCCCCGCCCCCCGCCCCCAGACTCCAAGATTTAGTCTCTCATAAAGCCACCCTCCTACTCTCTCCTTCTCACCTGCAACCTTTTCATCTTATAATTGGTTCTTTTCAGGTGTTTTACCAACTTTTTAAAATCCCAGATGCAGGCTTTCACTAATCAAAAGGTCATTGAACTCTATATGAATGCTCTACCAGCATCCTGCCAGCCCTTACACCCCGGATCAATGCCCCATTATAGCAGAAAGTAGCTAGAAGAGCCAAGACCTTTGCCCTTTTCATATAACAAAAGGCTGGAAATGATGGATTCAGCATATAATGGCTCCTGAGCCACCATCTTATTCAGTGGCCCTCTCCTTCTCCTCTTCCTTTACCTTATGATGACTCAGCTTAGCTTGGGAAACCGAAACTCACCCTAGCCCGGGAAATTGAAACCTATCCCTGACCAATCAGAAGTAGCCCCGTGTACCTCCCTCTGCATTTTGCCCCAAAGCCTCCTGCCTATATAAGTGCCCTCCCAATGGTCGGAGCTGCTGTTCTCCCACTGCGAGACAGCCTGGCAGGTCGCTTACTAAAGCTTGTAACTACTGCCTGGTGTTTTGGCTCTTTTCTATCAGAAATAACCAGTGGAAATAGCTCTTGAGAAGCTCTGCCATGAAGGGAACAGAGAAATGGAGTAGGCAGCTGGTGGGAAAAATGGGATCAAAAGAGTATGTGTGTTTGTGTGTGTGTTCTGAAAACTCAAAAGATTCTAGGATACTAATGAGAATGACCCAGTAATGGCAATTTGGAAGAGGAATTCACTGCAGGAGTGAATTTCCTGAAAAGGCAAAAGGATAAAGAACTGTGAGAGCAGGTAGAGGGCTTGCATTTTAGAGAAGTAGAAACATATTGCTCACTGAAACAAAAGAAAAATATAAGACTTCAGAAAAGTATTACTAGTGATGGTAAAATTCAGGATGTGACCATGGGAGGCAGTGACAGGGAATGAAAGAAGTTATAGCCCTTCCTTTCCCTACCAGTTTTACAGCCACAGTTGTGATACAATAAAACCCTTCCCAAGGTAGAGGTGGGCAAAGGAATGGAGAACAATCTATTCTTTATAATACCAGCTACTCCATTGTGATGTTAGTATTTCTGAGTGTGTCATCCTTCCAACTTAAAAACCCTCACTGCTAGCAACATGGCCCACAGTTTGGAAAGAAAAAACTTAGTATGACATTAAAAAAGTTCATTATAACTTCAATTGGGCACATTTCCCCCATTCTCTTCAATTTCTTTTGTAGCTATTAACACTATTCAATAAAGAAATATAGATTCTGTCAAGTACATTTGATCTTGGTGCCTGGTGCTACTTATTAACCTTATATAATTAAATACAATAGACTATATAAAGCATTGTTAGTGGCTAGCATATATAAAGCACTTAATAACTGTTAAATACTACAGTAGACTCTCCATTAACCAAAACTAGTCACTGGCACTCTCAAGCAACTGGCCAAAAAAAGTGAAGAAATAATACTTTAAATAGAAATTAAAATAAAATCAATTTCTAGTGGAAAAGTAGTTTAAACTTGGTATGTAGCTGTACATCATGCAAAATGTGACTTTGTGTGAGGCGTAGGGCCTCAAAGCAAGCTGATATATGTTCATTTTTCAAGAAAGCTGCACACAAGTTTGCTAGTACAGCATCATCTGCTGATAAAAGAACCCAAACCACCCACATCCACTTCTCCTGATCCTGTCCTAACTAAATCATCAGATCCTGATGGTCCTCATGTGATATCTATGTAGTAAACTCTCTACCCCTACTGTAACAGTTTTTTGGGGGTCTTTTTGTATGTGGGTAGTTCCCTGGCCGGGAATCGAACCCATGCCGCAGCGCCGACAGCGCCAGCGCTGAAGCCCCAAGCCACTACACCATCAGGGAACTCCCTGTAACAGTTTTAAGTATGTCTGTGTTTTTTTTCCTAAGTTACTTGAGGTTAAAAAAATTGCACACTGCATTCACAAAGCTGTTTTTATAAAACTGTGTTACATTAAGCTCTCTTTGTCTTAATTTGCTTTTAATTACTGTATTTCAGTATCAGTGTCAGGGCAATACAGAATGTATGGTATAGTATGGGGCACAGTATTACTTCAGCCTATTTTTAATATAATTCTTAAACAACCAGAAACTACTTTTATCCAGCATCTACCAATTCCCATGGGTTCTGGTTACCTGAGAGTCTACTGAATTTTTTAACACATTAGGTACATGTAAAATAATTGGGGGTTAGAGAAAACCATCCACGAAGGCTTCCCAGAAAAAGTCATATTTAAGTGAAAACGTGAAGAATGATTATCATCCTGAAGTTAAGCAAAGACAAAAATGGTTCTAAGAAGAAAATGTGTCAAGTGTAAAAGCTCAGAGAAGAGAAAGAACATGACTTATTTAAAGAGCTGAAAGATATTTAATTTAAACTGGCTAGAACATAAAAAATTTGGAGAACCTGAAAAGGAAAGTGGTAAGAGATACAGCTGAAGAAATCAACTAAAAAATATTGTACAGGGCACTGTAAGGCAAAATAAAGCCTCTGAAGAAAAGGAGTAACACATCAGATTTGCATTTTTGAGAGAACACAGACTCTATGAGAAGAGACTGGAGGAATTAAATATGAAGTTAGAGACTGGTTCAGAAGCTGTTGTAAAGACTGAATAAAGGTATCAATGCCAAATAACCACTAGCTATAAAAATGTTAAGCACTTTAACATACATTATGTATCTTCAGAAATCTATTTTTGGTGGTTTAAATACCTATTTCTCATTCAATTTTTAATATAGTAACAATAAGAAAAACTCTGATAATCATACCAGTATTCCTCTTCGGGGACTTTATCCAAAGGTGGATTCAGGCAGTAAATATGAAAAGCCATGTTACATTCATCACATAGAAGCTGCATGTTGGGTTCCTGTTTTCCACCACACACATGACACGAGCAAGAATGGCATTTCTTATCTGGGTCTCCACCACAAAAGTCACATTCAGGGTCATTTTTCCCTATTAAGAACAAAATTATAGCAAGCCGTCTTAAAATCATTTTTATATCTATGAATCATATAAAGAAAAACCAATAAAATAGCCTACAGCCTTTTTAATGAACAGAAAGGAATAATGAGGAATAATCAAGTATGGGACTTTATGAATAAAACACCTGAGCTTCATTCTAGGCTTATGAATCAAATTGTCAGGGATGGCACTTAGGCATGTGCCAGTAATAAATTTAATTACCCTCAACCATGAGAATAATGTACTTTTGCCTTAGAAAGCTGTAATGACTCGACACACGGTTCCCCAAATGTGCAACAGATACCCAAGAGACAATGCGGTGAACTCACTGGGATACCACAAGATACCTTAAAATTTCCCAGGAAATATAATGCTCTAGTGAACAAAGCTGTTTGGACCTATCTACTTAACAAATGGAACTGTTAGGTATCATCTGTGGTGCAGATCCAGACCTTTCCCTGGGTGGGCTACAGTAGGAGGGAGAGGACTGTCAGGAATTAGCAAGCCCATTTTAGTTCCCACACAAGCCATGCCTCCAACATTCTCTTTATTAGGACAGAAGTGGCATTTCTAACTTAGCTCATTTTTATCTTAGTCGTCTATTGGTTCAGAATTTTTGCAAATAAAAGGTACCATTTATTGCCCCCTCCTCATCTAAATCCAAACACTTTTTGATAAACTGTCCCCTTGAAATTTTAAAATATACATATGCACACAAAAGTCTTACAATAATGTTCATAATACCAAAAATTAAACTTGGATGTCAATCAAAAGAGAAACAGTTGGATAGATTTTATGAAAAACACAGAGGTAGAGAGGTAACTTAAATTCAAAAAGGATATTGCAGAATAACATTTTAACGCAAAATTGTTTAAATACACAAAGATAAATTATATAGCTAGAGGAAAATGTATAGGATGACATACTGTTAAGAGTGATCACCTCCTGCAAGTTCTATATATTTGAATTTATATAGTTCTATACTCTGAATTTCTAACAAATGTACACAATACATTTGTGAGGAAATTTACCATATCAGAACTGTTCTAACAACATAAGGGAAATGGGGGAAAGTACCTGACAAACAGGAGGAGGAAGGAAAAAGCTACTGATTTTAATACTAATTTGACTGATCATTGTCTATTCTTGCTAATGAAGATTACAACTTTGTTTTACTAAGGTAGCTGTGACAACATGTAAGTAACAGAAATATAAAAGATCTAAAATGCCAAAGGCATGTTCAGAATTTTGGCCAGAGTGATCGGATCAATGAAGTCTGACTCTGAAATGGTTTCTTTACCTACAAGTTCGAAGTTGTAGCTATAATATGATTGCATTAGAGAACAAAAAGTATATGCAGATATACTGAGTGGGGAAAAAAAACAGAAAAAGACAAGAAAAATCTTGTCAACCTTGGTTTTCTATTGTGTTTTACTGAGAAAAACTAAGCCACATTAAAAAGGTTTATTCAAGTTATTTCAATTCCTAAGACATAACCATACAAGTACTGATACACAGTATGCCTTAAGGTTCTTAATTCAAATCTACACAGATTAGCATTGCAGCCTCAAAAAATTAAAATGGCCTATACTGGTAACATGGAAGTTTATTTATTGATCTGTTAAAATTCTTGTCTTATAATCAACTGATGAAGAGGTCAGGCAGGACCCTTTTTGTTTTGAGTATTTCTTTTCTATATAAAGTCAACAGATTGCTCACCACAAAAAAACTCCAAATTAAGAGTATGAGACGCTGTAATCTATTTGTAAAGAGAGCAAGAGAATCATGAATGAAAAAACCTAGAATCTAGTCCCAGTTCTGTTATTAACTAACTGCATATTAAGCCACTAAAATGTGTGCAATGAAGACGTAGGGTCACATTTTAATGATTATATAAATTTCATTTATTACCTCCAAGAAATTCAAGCATCAATCAGTACTATTATTCTCAGGCTCTACTGGTAAAAAAATAAGTCTTATTATTAAAAATTAATCTTGGATAGCCACAAAATCACTGAAGTGGGATTTTTTTATTTGGACAGAATCTGTAGTTGAGAAAACAGCAAGAAAAATGGCAATAAAATGCCAAGATGAAAAAATATTTCTTTGAAAACAAATTTTAACATTTGAGAAAAATCCATTAGACAGAAAAGGATCCTAGATCCAAACTGCTGTCTTGAAAATAAATTTGTACTGTCTACAGTTTTATACTTCCTCAAGTTATTCTCAGGTCAATTAAAATGACAATTATGTACTATATATATAGTCTAAGCCATAAAAAACAAGCCATACTTAAAAACTTTCCATCTGCCAATGAGAGAGGATGGGCTCCAGGTTTCTCGATCTTGAAGATTTCATTTACAAATCTTATCTGGCAGTCATTTAATTTTCCTTCGGAACCCCTGTTCAAAAAAGGAAGAAAGGTTAACTTCTGCCAGCAAAATCTAAACCATGTGCAAGTAACAATTAAAAGTCAGTTTGGAAACTCACTGAACTTTGTTTATAAATTCTGATTATCATTATTCTACGTACTCTGAGTTAATGTTTCCAACAGGAAAAGAAAAGTTCAATAGTCAATATTCAAAGTTAAGTGTAACTTTAGTGTAATATTAGGAAAATAAAATTTAAAGACATCACTTAGATGATCTGGTAAGAAGACAACTATTTTCTACATTTAATTTAAAGACTAGAAAGAATGATACTCTCAATTAAAATGATAAATTTAAATCTATTTCCAATAAAAGATACCTCATTAAAACAGAAAAGTCTTTCTTATACCAAGACATGTTTTTCACAGATACAATTTATACCTGTTTGCATATGCTTCTTCAAAGTCTCCTACCATTATTGTGAATAAATACAATTTCTCCTTTTAATCTGTCAACTTCTGCTTCATATTTTTGAAGCTATGTTATTGGGTACATACAAACATAGGGTTCTTAAATCTTACAAAATGTCTCTATATCTACTAATAAATTCTGTACCAAAAGTGTACCTTTGTTGTTGTTAGCATTTGCTTGATGACTTTTTCTATCCTTTTTACCTTTTAAAACTTAATTTCAAATATTCACAAATGCAGAAAACTGCACAGACATGTGTAGTTTAAATTATAAGGTATATATCCTTGTAATCACCAACTATGACAGGAGAAAGAACTGTCAACTACTCCAGTCCTTGACATGCGCCCTCCAAAATGTTACATTTACTTTAATCTTCTTCAGTATTAACACCTATCTGACTCCCTATGCATATGATAGAGTTTTGCTTGTGTTTTTCAGGAATAGGATAAGGATAGCCCCACTCTCACCACTGTTGTTCAATAGTACTGGTGTCCTGGCCAGAGCAATCAGGCAAGAGAAAGAAATAAAATTGGAAATAAAAAAGGCAAATTGTGACTTTTTGCAGATGACAAGATTCTTTATACAGAAAACCTTAAAGACACCACCAAAAAACCTACTAGAAACAATAAATACAATAAAATTGCAGGATACAAAATCAATATACAAAAATCCACTGTGTTCCTATATACTCACATTGAAATTTCAAAAACAGAAATGAAAAAACCAATTCCATTTGCAATTACAATGAAAAGAAAAAAATACCTAGGAATAAACTTAACAAAGGGTGTATTCCTATGGAATAACAGAAGCCCCCAAATAGCCAAAACAATCCTGAGAAAAAAACAACAAAGCCAAAGGTGTCACCTCTCTGACTTCAATTTATACTACAAAGTGACAATAATTAAAATAGCATGGTACTGGCAGAAAGATAAACAAAATAATAATAAAGAACTGAGAACCCAGAAATAAACCCACATATATATATGGACAGATAATTTTTGACAAAGGAGCCAAAAACATACAATGGAGAAAAGAAAGTCTCTTCAATATATGGTGCTGGGAAAATTGGAGAACCACATACAAAAGAAAGAAACTAGACTGCTATCTGTTAGCATACACCAAAATTATCAAAAGGCATCAAAGACCTAAATAAAAGACCTGAAACAATAAAATACAAAAAAAGAAAACACAGGTACTAAACTCATGTACCTTGGGTTCAGAGAAGATTTTATGAATTTGATCTCAAATGCAAGGGAAGTAAAAGCAAAAATAAATGAAATGAGACTATATCCAATTAAAAAGCTTCTGCACAGCAAAAGAAACCATCAACGAAACAAGATGCAACTGAATGGAGGAAGATACCTGTAAATAACACCTCCGCTAAGTGGCTAACATCCAAAATATATAAAGAACTCATACAACTTAACAACAAAAAAACCAAACCCAATAAAAAAAAAAAAATGGGCAGAGGATCTGAACAGACACTTCTCCCAAGAAGACATAATACAAATGGCCAAGAGAAGAAGAGATGCTCAACTTCACTTGCTATTAGGGAAATTAAAATCAAAACCACAATGAGCTATCACCTCACAGTTGTTAGAATGGCTATTATCAAAAAGACAAGTAATATGAGGGCTGTCCAGAAAAAAATCCAGCCTCTATTTTTCACAATTATATGTCTGGTGACTTTCTGGACAGTTCTCATAAGTGTTGGAGAGGTTGTCGGGGGAAAACCCTCATACACTGCTGGTGGGAATGGAAATTTGTATAGCCACTATGGAAAACAGTATGGAGGTTTCTCAAAAACTTAAATCTCTAGAAGATTCCCCAGGAAGGGTTCAGGAGACCTACACTTCCCCTAGTTCTTACAAGTTAATGAGAGTTGTCTCCAGTCTTTACACTGAAGGTCAGTTTAGCTAGACTTAAAATCCTTGGCTCAACTTTTCTTGACTTATGCATGTCTTTCTGGGATGCTTTCCTTGTAAGGGTGTTATCCTAGTTCCTTATTTTTTCTTTTTTCTTCTAATTTTATATGGGATTTGACATCAATGCTTTTCTTTCTCTTGTTTTTATAAAATTGATTTTCTTGAAATTTTAGATGGTATAATTTAAGTTCACAGCCATAGAATTCCAGAGCTCACATTTGTTGTTACTTTTTGGAGATGCATGCGACACTATGGCAACTAATCTAATCAGAAAGAAATCAGGTCAGTGGTGGTTGGGGTCAAGGTTGAAGGTAGTGGTGGTTAACTTTAATGGAGCCCATAGGAACTGTTGAGGGTGATGATGAAAATGTTCTATATCTGGATTATGGGTAGATAGCTTATCAATATTCACTTGATATGCACTATATAATGCTGTATATAAATTATGCCTCAAAAATTGTTTTTTAAAAAAGACACAATGGAAGCTTACTTTCTGAAATTTTCTGGCTCTATTCACCTCCCCTATTTTTAACTGGATCCATTTTTCCTTTGTCTTTATTGCCCTTGTCCTACTCAATTTGGATTGCGTTCACAGTAGTTTCTTCTCAATGTTGGGATTTGTCCTGGAATAGAGCTTTAGCTGACTAATTCTGAGAGTTCATAGGGCTCTATCTAACTTTAGATCTCATTGCAAACTGCTTATACTCATAGAAACTTCTATTATAGCTTTAGCTGCTCTATTAGTTACCTATTCTTAACCTAGCAAATCACCCTAAAACCAGCAGCATAATACAAAAATTACCTTATAGTTTCTGTGGATCAGGAATTCAGAAACAGCTTAGCTGGGTAGTTCTGGCTTAAGATTTTTCATGAGGTTTGTCATGAGACCAGGCTGCAATCTCATCTAAAGGCTCAACTGGGCAAAGACTAAAAGGATGTCTGAATTCTTACAACACAGCAGCTGGTTTCCTACAGAGGAAGTGATTTGAGAGAGTCCAAAATGGAAGCTTCAATGTTTCTATGACCAAATCTCCAAAGTAGTATAGAATCACCTCTGCCACACGCTGGTGGTCACACAGAGCAACCCTAGTAAAATAGGAGAGGGAACTATGCAAGGTGTGAGTACCAGGAAGCAAGAATTACTGGGGGTCATTTTCAAAAGTGGCCACTCTAGCTGCTATCCTCAAAACAGCTTGCTGAGCTAATTTATCATTTTGTAGTTATTTAGTCCATCATATATATTGTAGTTACCCTCTCCTTCCTCTTGCACAACCAATGACACCGACCACGTAGATCTTGTCATTTTCAGCTGTTTATCCCACCAGCTAGTTTGGTGCTTGTGGGGATACCACATCACTATAAACAGTTGTAGATATTGCCCATGAGTTTTTGGATTGGATGTTTTAGTTGCTCTACATGTTTTTATAAGGACATCTAGGAAAACTAAAAATCTATACTTTTGTCATCTACCTAGAATCTATCCATTCTTGTATTTTCAACTTCTGTGACTTCATATTTAAGCAGTCTTTCTTGTAAACAGTATATGGGTTTTGTTTTTGTCTTAATCTAGTCTGTTGATGTTCTGTCTTTCATTTTAATATTTACTTCGCATTAGTTAACAGAATGGCTGATACATTTCAATTTCTTTGTACCTTTGCTGTGTTCCCTATTTTTTATCTTTTTGTTTCTTTCACTCTTCTAAATTGTCTTCTTTTGGATTATTCTAATATGTATTATTCCATTTCTACTCTATTTATTTGCAAATACTTTCTAGTGGTTCTCAGAGAGTGCATCATGCAAACCTGACAAATCAAACTATTTGAAGTTTTACTTTCAGTACTTCACTGATCATGCCAGAATCTCACAGCTTCATTACTAGATACCATTAACAAAGAGAAAAATGAAATAAGAAAATTTACAGTAAAAACAAGTGGTATCTAAGGTTAAATAATCTAATCTATAGAAGATCATATCTCTAGAGAGAATTCTACCAGGTTGAACCATATAATTGCCAACATTTAATATCTGAACCCACAAAAGCATATTCATATGGTTCAACCTAATAAAACCATGAGAAAAATACATTGAAGACCTAACTAAATGGAGAGAAATCACACAGGATTAGATTCAACACAATTCCTTCCAAATTTCCAATTGTTTTTATGTAGATATCACCACAATGACCAGAAAACTCAAATGAAAGTACAGAGAGCTAATAAAACAAGAGTTGAAGAACAAGGTACAAAGATCTGCTGTCATATTATGGAAGTGTGAAACTTAAAGACACACAAAACAAACCAATGTTACAAAATAGCAATCAGATAGATGTATCATATACAAAGGTATTTGTTATGAGGTGATACTGAAAATCTGTGAGAGGAAAATGGGCTTTTCAATAAATGGTGCTAGGAAAAATGATTATCCGTATAATCAAGGTAAGTCAAACCTTTATCTAACACTATACATAAAATCCTATTGCAAGTGGATTAAAGACCTAAAGAAAGGCAAAATCACAAGCTTTTGTCAGGTAATAATGGAGAATATCTTCATGCTCTCTGGGTAGGGAAAAGTTTCTCCCTCCCTCCTATGTTTTATTGAGATACAACTGACATATCATTGTATAAGTTTAAGGTATACATAATGATTTGATATACGTATATACTGACAAATAGTTGCCAGAAAAAGTGTAGTTAACATCCATCACCTCACAGTTAAAACTTTTTTCTTGTGATGAGAACTTTTAATATCTACTCTCTTAGCAACTTTCAAATGTACAGTACCGTATTGTTAATTATAGTCACCATGCTGTACATTACATTCCCAGAACTTATATATCTTATAACTGGAAATTTGTACCTTTTGACCACCTTCATTCATTTCACCTGCCTGTCCCTCAGGCTCCAACCCTGAAAGGTTTCTTAAGCAAGACATAGAAAGTACAAGCATAAGGAAAAAAATTTGATAAACTTGACTGCTTAAAATTAAGAACACTATTCAAACATAAGGAGAAAAGATAAGCCATAGAATTAGACAAGATATTATCTCCACATATAATTTTCATAGTTAGAACTCCTAAAAATCAGTAAGACAGACAACCCAATTAACAACAAAACATCAATGTTTGGAACAGTATCCTCACAAAAGATATCCAAATTGCCAATAAATCTAAGGCACTCAATATCATCAGTAGTCAGGGAAATGCAAATTAAAGCCACAATGATCTACTATTTTATTATACACCCACCTGATTAGCAAACACTAAACTCTGACAATGTGTGAAGGAGAATGCCAAGCAATGAGAGCGTGGGGGCTCTCATACTGCTGTGGAAATATAATCTAGTAAAACCACTTATATATTTGGTCCGATCTATTAAAGTTGAAGATGCACAGGTTCTACAATGCAGTAATGTTAATTCTGGACAAGACATGCAACTACAAAAACTGAAAACTGATGCACATAAGTACCAGGACACAGATAAAATGTCACAGCAGCACTATCTGTAACAGCCCTAAACTGTCTATCAACAAAATACATTTAGATCTTTACTCTATTTATTGACTATTTCCACTAAGGAGAAAAGATTTCTAACCATGCAACAAAATTCCCATTCACAAGCTACAGTGGCTCCTTTTGGCTCTTGTGTTCCTAACATGCCTAGTAAAAAGTTAAATGATAGAGAACAATACTTACATGACAGTGTGTTCTATTATTGGGATAGCTATTACATAGTTTTTCTCTCTAGTGAGCCAATATTTGCCTATCTCTAATTTCCACTCAATCTTAGTTCAAGTCTCTAAACTTAGGGTGCTTCAATTTAACTATACCTCAGAATCACTATGGGTGAACATTTTATTTTTAATAGCAAGCTTTTTTTTTTTTAGCTCACTGAAATGTGCTGTTATTGACTCCTGTTGTATACATGTCCTTTTCTGGAGTTCTTGCACTCAAGTACCTTATAAGCCACCCATAAATGGATGGGTATTGCTGTGTTCCAGTAAAACTTCATTTTCACAAAGACGGGCAGTCAGTCTGTAGTTTACTGACCCTGCTTTTTATTATTAACCATAAGGAGATTCTTGATCCCAGATTTGTCACCTTAATGTTATCACAGACATATAATCTATTATATAAGCATTGTATGTGATACATAAAATATATATTAATAATAATATGGATTAACCCAGTTAACGAGAACTTGACAAGAATATTAGTTTGGCTGTTTCCCTATGTAAAAGAAAACTGGCAGGAAGTTCCCTGATGGTGTAGTGGCTTAAGGCTTCGGCGCTGGCGCTGTCAGCACTGTGGCCTGGGTTCGATTCCCAGTCAGGGAGCTACCCACATACCAAAAAGCAAAACAAACAAACAACAACAACAAAAAAAAACAAAACAAAAAAAAGAAAACTGGCAGGGTCTTTCTAGAATCCCCAATGCTTAATATAGCAGTATACTTTTAAGAATTAATTCTAAGGAAAACAAATGCACAAAAATGCATACACAAGGTTGTTTACTTAAACACTATTTATAATAAAGAACTGAAAAGTTTAATGGAAACTTAAAGTAAATTAGTGATTATTCATCCAATAAACTCTATTCTAAAGAACTGCACTAAGAAAGATGGTGAAAATATTTTCCTAGGTGTAAAAAGGTAGCTGTGAAACAATGTGTAGCACTCTCATTTGAGGGAAACATCTAAAAGTTGTTCTTGAAAAATTATTGATGAGGACACCTGAGTGATTTGATATTTTGGTGACATTTTACCTTCTGAATTATCTTCATTAAGCTTGTCAAATCTGCAAGTTGAAGAAAATTATGAAAGAAAATTTCAGATAGTCTTGCAAGTCCAGCAGTTAGCTAATTAGCTCACAGCTATTATTAATACATCAATATAGATCTTCATAGCAACCATAGCTATTGAAATGCTCTTGTATGTTATTTGGTTTAATCTATTAGAATCCTGTGAGGTAAGCAAGAATTTCTCTAATAAAACACTCAGTTATTTCCAAGGTGCTTTCAAATGTATTTCTAGCTAAGTGGCTATGGAGATTTATAAGTATCTTTAGTATCTAACTTTCCATCTTTCATAGATTCTTCTTTTTTTAAACTTAAGGAATGCATGCTTAATACCTAAAAATTACATTCCTTGACTAATTCAGCATTTGTGAAAAGAATCTTACCCCAAGAAAATAGTCACACGAAGTTCTTTTTTGGTCCTTGAGATTGTCTTCAATGCAGTAATTTCTGCATCAAACCAAAATCCTCTATTATTAGGACTTTCTACATTGTAATTAACCATTACCACATCACCAATATTTAGTTCATTCCATTTCAAAGTGGTTCTAGCTCGTGGTCGAAGATCCTTCACATTTATTTCTACAGTACCACTTTCCGGATATCTGAGGAGAGAGAAGAATCACAGAACACTGCTTACAGTAACTGCCAAAGACGAGTAAAATTATATGTAACACATACAAAAACCTAATATATTATTCTTAATGGCACTTATTTATTGACGATTTTAACTGCCAAAATAAATATACCTGATAAAATCTTAGTAAGACATTCTTTGCTAGCTTGGGAGGGTTGGGAGCATTGATAGGTTAAAAAAAACAAGTACACAAGTTCTTCCACCTTTTCTTAACTCAAGTTTGAGAATTACTTAAATTATTTTTTATTTTCCAATTACAGTTGACATTGTTTTATTAGTTTCAGGTGTATACCATAGTGATTACACATTTATATAATTTACAAAGTGACCCCCTGACTAGTCTAGTACCCATTTTAACAGGACTAGATGCAAGCTCTTCCTGAATTTGGAACCAGTTCCAGTTCTGCCATTTGCTTTACACATACTAACAACATGAACCCAGTATGTGTCAACAGACTCCATTTTTCCAGGAAGCAAAATAAAATTCTAGTTCTTACATGTAGCCAGTTCCCTAGTAATGGCAATAAAAACAAAACAAAACATACACAGAAAATACAGAATTTAATTTATGTATCACAGTAGAACCATGTGCAAGAATTCTAGAATCTTGACTTTGTGTTTCAAAAGGTAAGCTTAACATAAACCTAAACCTGACCTAATCTTAAAAAGTTTTAGGTTATCCAAATCTAGGCCTAATTTCTAATATCAGCAGACCGAAGACAACAATGTAACAACAATGGTACCAAAAAAAGTAAGACCTGCCACCTTTATCTATTGCTTGCAAAGAAATGAGTAATATCTGGTTTGTGCTCTTGGAAAGCTCAATCTACTGGGGCAGACTACACTACTACAGCAGTGATTCTCAACATGTGGTCTCCAGAACAGCAGCATCAGCATCACCTGGGAACATGTCAGAAATGCACTCTTGGGCTCTACTTCGAATCTATTGAGTCAGAAACTCTGGGAATGAAGCCCAACAATATATTTTCACAAATCCTCTCAGAAATTCTAAAGCATGCCTAAGTTGGACAACCTATTGTGCTATAGGTTAATCATTACATAACAAGTATATCTTAGTGTGACAGTATTAACAAGATAGAAACTAATGGAAGACATAATTAATTCTTAACCAACTGAGTGGCATGCTCAAAAGTGGGCCTGCAGTTGGAAGACGCTCTAGCAGCTAGTTCTGAATCAAACAAGTACTAAGAAAGTCTAGAACAATCACAGTATATCTCATTCATTTAGAATTAACCCTGGGTGACATTTTTTGTTAACTACACAATTTAATCAAGTCACTTCCATTCTTAGTTAAATGAAAAAAAAAAAAAACAAAACAAAAACAATTGAGGATTAGCAATATTACCCTCTTAGTTCCATTAATTCCCTTCTACCACAAGCCTTCCAAATAGCCATTCAACCTTTGCTCAGGCACAATAAGTGGTGAGGCAGTTCTAAGCCTAAAAAGGCCATTCTATCTTCACATAGCTTTGACACAGGAAACAAAAGATAAGTTTATCTCTGTATCAGAGATAAGCGTTGGAACGCACCCCATGCTTAAATTCCATGAAAAAAAATCTATATATTCTCTCCAACGAAAGACCTAATACTCAACAGTCTTAATGTCCCTGTCACCCTCAATCTTCTCTCCCAAAAGAAACATTTTAAATGAATTTCCTACAACTTACACAGATACAAGGTTTTGAATCTTTTATCACCCTGGTGTTTTCACTCAAAATACGAGTATGTTCTATTTTTCAGTGTTCCTGGATTTAAATTCTCTTTTTAGCTTCTTGCTACTACATATCCTTGGGAAAGTTACAAATCTCTCTGTGACTGTCTCAGACATGTAAAATGTACCTAATTATAACTAATTGTATCTCACATGGTTGTTTTGAACTAAAATAAGAAGACTTGTAAAGTGCTTAAAACAGTATATAATGGAGTAGGTAAAAGTCAATTGTTAGTATTTTGTCATTATTATAGAAATGATCCTAAAGAAACTGACAAGTACAAAGCCATGTCTATGGTTTTAACTACTCTTTGCCCATTTCAATTCCATTTTTAACAGTTAAACCTTAATTCACAGGTCTCTAACCCAACACTTGGTGATTTTACACTCATGTTGTTTCACAATGGTTTGGTGCAAAAGTAACAAACATTTTCCCAACCCATAAAACAATGAATTTAATCTAGATCTTTTAGGGTTTTTCTAATTCTAAAGTTGCCGATATGTTTCCTGCTTCAATGTTATTAAGGCCATATAGGATAGAGAGCTATTCTGTTAGATGAGATTCTTTCCTCAACTATAACATGAAAATTGTATTTTAACATTATATTATCATGTACTTCTGTATTAATACAGTAAAAACAGTTGCCCAAGTTTGTCAAAATTTGGTACCAAGAATGAAAATATTGTGAACAAAGTAGAGAACTTAAAGTTTTAAAATTATATATAAAATCATGTTTATTAAGAGTCAAGGCAAAATAAATCATTCCATATATCAGAGCAAGGAATTTTAAGCTATGTTTGTCCTGGAACTAAATTTGAACAATTTCAGAACAGAATTATATTGTAGAGTAATATATGTATATAGTAATTCTGTAAAAGAGAAGTCATGAAAATAAACCATATTTTTCTAATTCTAGACAAAGGGATGTTAAGTCAATTGCTATGTAATAAAACAAACATGGAAGGGGCACATAAACTACTCTAGCAAAGTCAAGAAAGTGCTAAGTACTCAAATATTACTATTGTTCTTTTCCTGGGCATCTTCATCTACATGTATCTTAACACCACACTGAATGACGACTCGAAAGCTCCACTGTAACCTCAATTTTTCTCTTCAGATTCATATATCCAACAACATTTCAAACAGATATCTCAGAAGTACCTGAAATTTAAGGCATCCAAGATGGAATTCCTAAACCCCATAATCTGCTGATATCCAACATTCTCCAGTGGAAACTTTTCATTCTCCCAGAAATTTAAGAGTTATCCCCAATTCCTCGTAATTTCTCCATTTAGTTACTAAGTGCTTCTTATGCTATACCTTTAACACTTCTTTAATCTAACTATACTCCCTTACTGAAGACCTGCATTTCTCTGATTCCACTGTTAAAGCCCAACACATTTCCTTGTCTTTAGGATCGCTCCTTACAGTCCATATCACATTTCTGCCAAAGATCCTAAAACACAGATCTACTTAAAATATTTTGTGAAGTTTGATCACATTATGTTCACAGTGTGTGGGAAAACAGTATTCTCATACATTACTGATGGGAATACAAAGTGGTACAATCCCCTTGTAGAGGGGAATTTGGCAATAGCTAGAAAAACTGCTTATATATTTAACTTCTAATTCAGGATTTCCACTTCTACGAATCTACCCCAAACATCAATTAACAAAAATCCCCATGAAAAGACACATACACAAGGCTATTTATATAGCTGTAGTAAGATTAGAAACAACTAAATGTCCACAATAGGAAACCACTTAAAATAACACATGGTACAATTACATAATGGAATATTATACTCCTATAAAAAAGGAATATGATATCTGCTATGGAGTGATATATATGGAGAGATGTTAACTCAAAAAAAGCAAGATGCAAACAGTGTTTATAGTATGCTTTTTACCTCTTGTACAGTAATACAAATATATACATATACACTTGCATATGTACATATATAATTACAGTCATATTTTGAAATAGAAGGATAAACCAAAACTAATAAATATAGTTACTACTAATAAATAGGATAGGAGGAACCAGGATAGACACACTGTTTCTCTTAACGTACGTTGATGTGGAGATTTATCAAATGGAGATTTACCTACGAAACCATGTAATGTTTCATATAATTATAAAACATAATTAACAAAATGCAGTAAGTTCCCAAAACCCAAAAGCAAAATGAAACAAAAGTGAACTGGTGGTATAACTACACAGAGAGGAACTATTTACAGGTGACTTGAAAATACACTAAATTAACTGTATATCCCTAATGGTGTAATTTCCCAAGGACAAAGTTAAAAAAACAAAAACAAAAACAAAAAAAAAAACAAATCCAACTTTTCAGTAATCATATTGTTTACATTATTATTAATAGTACTGCTCATCTGAAACCACCATGAATAGGATAAAGCAAATCAATGGTGGTAGTATTAGGAAACATGATTTTCAAGGTAAGGGAAAAAAGTAAGTAGAAGATTAAAGTATAGCCCTTTAGCTTTATTTAATGGAAAAATATCAATATAAACCTATGGTGCATTTAAGTATTTCCTAGCTGTGTCCAATGAGAAGGTGTAGAAACATGATCAAACAATGATCAATGAGCAGTCCAGACAATGTGCTCTAAATACCATCTCTAACTAAAAAGAACTAGGGCTCCTTGAAGAAATGGCTGAATCCAGGCCTGAGCAGGAAACAGTCTAGGACATCCTGATGTATCTGAATGCAAAGAAGCCCTCAAAAACCATTATGTCAGGTTCAACTTGAAGGAGCTTCACAGGTCAGAGATGAGACAATTTGGGAACCAGAAAAAAATGAGATTAAAACACGTGTTAAAATACATTAGTTCATAATGATACTTAAAAGTAAAAATCTCACTGGCCAACTTCTGGATGATACTAGAGAACTTACTCATTTTGAACACTGAAAATGTTCAAGAATCAATCATTTATCCTATCTTTCATACATGAACCAATTGATTAAGGCAAGTTCTTTAAGAAAGAATAATAGTTAATCAATAAAGGAAAGATAGAATGAGATATCAACATTTTTGCAACACCTAATGCAACAGTGCACCTAGGTAAAGATTAATGATTGCTGAAACCATTAAAAGCTGGTAGCAAATTTCATAATGGATGAACTCCCCAAATCTTACCACAAAAGAGATGGGAGGCAGGTATTATGTGCCTCCCAATTCCATACAATAATAGGTAAGTAAACATCTCTCGATTAGTCATATGAAATAATATCTGAATCCAATCAAACTTCTAGATATAAGCTTTCAAGGAAACTCATATTAACAGAGGAACATGTTAAACATGATTACAGGAATGTAATCAGTAAAGTCCAAATGATGGGAAAGCTGAATAAACTATCACTTGCCTTGTACAAATAGCAAGGAAAAAAAGAAATAGGGGGAATCTGCAGATTGAGACTTAGCCTATCAACTAAATGTAATGGGTAGATCTAGTTTTTATCCTTATTTGAACAACTTAAGTATATATTTTAAAAAAAAATTTTTTTTCAGGAAGTCTGAACATTTACTGGCTACTATTTGATATTAAGGAATCATGAATTTTATGTTAAAAAAATTTTTTAATGTGTTGAGAGTCCCCAAGCCCAATCCCCAGGTTCGGTGATTTTATAGAACTCACAGGACAGCATATAGTTGGTCCCATGGCTATAATTTACTACACTGACAGGATACAAAGCAAAATCGACCAAGGAAAAAGGCACATGGGGTGACATTCAAAGTAAACTAGGTATGAACTCAAAGAATCCTTCCTGTGGAGTCACATAAAACATGCTAATTCCTCTAGCAACCACTTGTAACAACATATGTAAAATACTATCTACCAGGGATGTACAGTAAAGAATACCCAAGAGTTTTATTAGGCGCTGGTCACAAAAGTACTCACTGCCTTAGCACATGCCAAAATTCCAGACTTCCTGAAGCAGGTGTTCAGCATAAACCATATTGTTTACACAAAGTTTAGGCACAGTGAGCCAACTTACCAGGGAATGATGAAAATCTTCCTGAAAACCAAGTACCCAAACACCAGCCAAAGGTCAACCAAACAGACTTTTTAAAAAATTAGCAGTTTCAGGTCTTAGTTCTTTTCTAGACTTTAAAAAGAATCCTTTTAGCCATTTTGTTAGTTGAGTGCTCTGAGGAGACATCAAGATAAAGATAAGCCTATAAAGGCAGGGAGAAAAGAAAACAGGACTAGGTAGCAAAAGCCCTTAGTCCATGATGCGGGTGTGTCACTTTGAAAGTAGAGGAAAGAAAAGAGGATTGGGCATGAAAAGCATGAGAGCGTGGAACAAGTTTGACAGTCTTGGTCAGTCCAATGGTGAGCTTTGATGCAGAGACTGACCACAGGGGACCACACTGGGCAGAAATCACCAGGCCATAGAAATGCTGCCATTGGTTGAAGGATGCCAGGAAGAGAACGTGGCCTTGGCTCAAACACTGTGGCAGATCTCAAAAGTGCTGTAACTAAAAGTAATCAGCTAATTGCATGCATTCCTTGCAGTTGGTCAGCAATTTCTTTCTTCAAAGTTCTGAGCAGTGCACCCAACATAGCTGCTAAGGCCATATGTAAGGCCATTTCCGGGTGAAATGTTATAAGGTTTGGGACTTGCTTCAAAATAATCCTACCTGGGGATGCTGATATAGATTAAACAATACTGGTCAGGAGTTCACAATGGCTGAAGGTAGATGATAGGTTCACCATGCTGTTCTCTCAGACTGCTAAGTTTAAATATTTCTATAATAAAAAATTATATTGCTTTGTGGTTCAAGTTAAAATAAAAACAAAAGGTTTTCTAGTTTTTTAAGTTTTTTTCCAGATGTGTATAAAATTAAAAAATCAGGGAGTTCCCTGGTGGTCTAGTGGCTTAAGGCTTCAGCGCTGGTGCTGTCAATGCTGTGGTCAGCCAGGGAACTACCCACATACCAAAATAAATAAATAAATAAATAAAATTTTAAAAAATCGACAGTCCAAGATTATAAGGACAAACAACCTTCTGCCTGAGCCCACTACACTTCTGACTACTGCTGTCCAGAACGCAACCTACTCCTGATTCCTGTTTCCTAGATGTAATCATTTTCAATTCTTAGCTATTTCTTTTACTGACCTCTGTAGTTTTAAGTAACACACTTAAACTCTTTTTACTTTAAACTGTTACTCTACCCATCCCTCACGTATTTGCCTCTATCCTCCTCTTCCTCCTAACTGCTAATAAGGCATTACTCCAAGTGTTCACATGTTAACAACTCTTAGGGCAGAGGTAGGTGCTGTTTTATCCCTATTTTACACATGAGGTAGAGAAGTAAAGTATGTTGTTTAGGCAGGGGTAAGCAGAGACATAATTCAAACTGATCACTTGGCTCTAGACCCCTACTCTTACAATGACAAACTTTTTCTTCCTCTTAAGCACATTACACAAATTGTTTGTGAAAATCAGTTTTATACCAATTTTACTTACTGACCAAATAGTATTCACAGCTAAACAATAAAGCAAGCTTTAATTGTATGTCCTTTCTTCCACAGCTTTGTTTTCAGTTCAGTGCTTAACTGTTCTTTTTAATTCCTACTTGCTTAGTTTTCTATGTACCTATCATTAATTTATCTCCATTCTGCTTCTGCTGTAAAACTCATTTACATTCAGACATTTCAGGTACTCTAATAACATTGTGGGTTTCAAGACATCTCTTTTAGAGACCTCTGTCCTATCCTAACCTGGACAGCTTGCTCTGTAGGCCTAGACCTGTTCCACAGCTGTCACGCTGGGATCTCTTTCATTATTGCCTACATTGAATCCTACTTCCCAAATACCATGTCTTCCTCTTTCTTGGTTTAAAATCTTGAGTGGGACAGGAGTGGTTCAAATGCCCTTTCATATAAATTAACCAATCCTCTTGTTCTCAGTTTCATTCCATATGCCTACCTCCAAGGTACCTGGTGAGCCCAGGGCCTATACCTCCCAAACATTAATGCCATTTTACCTGCTTGTTGTTGGCTTTACATCCTTCAGCTTTCTCTGACCTGCTAAGTTAGGTGTCATTTACCCATTAGTTTCTTAACCTTCCAAATTTGTATTGTTTTCTCTTTTGTGTCTTTTATTTCTTTTTTGTCCTTGGAGGTTTATGCATTTATTCTTTTATTGTCTTCTAGGAGGATTTAAGAAGTGGAAACAAACATGGATCTTAACCTGCCATGTTAACTATAAATCCTTATTCGCCTCTGGTTTCATTTCTTACTACGGACTGTACACCTCCTACACTCCAGTCATACTAATCTACCCTCAGGTAATCCCGTATTTCCTAGTTCTTTATCCTTGGCATCCTGTTCTCCTTCAGAAATACAGAAGTATCTTTTCTATCTTGTACTCTCAGAGCTCCAGGCACTCTAAAAGCCAGGTGTGCACATTTCTATCACAGTACTTACACTGTAAAACAGCCAAGTTTTCGCTGAGAAGCAGGTATTCAAAACTTTAGCATGTCTAGAAATATACCAGGCCTACAAATGTTTGGAAACAAACAACACATTAAATAGAAATGTCTGCTTTATATAACTAAAGCTCTTATTCAAATATAATAAACGGTGACCACATATTTCAAAAAGATCCCCTTGATTCTGCTGTCTTCCTTTTTCATCCTTGAGAAACCTTGATCTAGATAGTTTCAGGAATTCTATGCAGAACTAATAAGAAAAAGGTTTTTTAAAGATTATGTTTTTGGTGTTCTTAAAAATGAAAAACCTGTAGCTTAACTGCTAATTATAACAGTACTCAAGAGAAACTCTTTTTAAGTATAGGAAATTCCCAACACAGCATTCCTCCCCTCTCATGAGGTTTAAATGTACGGTTGGAGATACTGGTGCAAACGGGTCCAAGCAGCAATTTCTTCCAGCATTTGCACTGAGGAAAACTGCAGGAGACTGTATGAAACATGCTGGGAAGCGCTAGAAGCTTTAACAACTTCTAAAGTAGGGCTCAAGTTATCCCGAAAGACCTGAAGCACAGAGAGGTAGGAATGTATGAAGGCCAATTTTACCTATCCTATGCTGAGAGCCAGCCCTATACCTATGGAAAAATGAAAATAGGGTCCTTCTTTCTCTTATTATTACATGACCCCTTGTTCTCAGAACCTAAAGTCAAGGTATTATTCTAATATAAGTATAAGATTAATTAGTCTAGCTAGCTACTTTGCATCCATAAGAGTTTAGAAACACTTTGGTATTATAAAGTCTATATTATCAGATAACCCTTAAATATCCCTAATCTTTAATTTACCCAGTAACACTTTAATTGCTTCAAATACTCTGGATGTCTTTTAGAACTATCCTTCAGAGGACATGCTTTTATTTATCCTTAACTATGTGACATCTTAGTCTAAACTAATTTTGTATTCAACTGACAAACAAAACAAACTAAGATTAAAGAATTAAATTTCAGGGAGATTGATTAATAAGCATTATTTTAAAAGATAGGTTTATTATAAAATAGTAAAATAGATTTTCTCAGGTGACTTGTAAGCTAAGCAATAATTTTAAAAGACTCAAACTGTATTAAGCAAAGCAGTATCACTGAAACCTCCCTTCAAAACATGGCTTCCTGTTGCCAATATACTTAAAGAAAAGCACCATTCATCGGGAGGCATGTTCTAGTTTAGCAAATCTTTAATATCATACCACATGCAAAAAGACAGCATTTCTTATTCTAATAGATAACATTACTAAGTTTCAAACCTTAAATGTAAAGTTTACTCACAGACAACTTACTTAAAACTGCTTACAGTAGTAGTTTACGTATTACATGGAAATAAATCTCATCTGTAGAACATATTAACAATGGTGGATAATTTTTTTGATAATAGTGAAAACAACATAATTAAATTAAAAATACCCATGCCAAAGAAATCCATATTATTTAAGAGTACTTACCTAAATAACCTGGCTTTATTAATAAATAAATGAAAACCAGAAAGTGTGATTCTATTATTACTGGGTACTTTTCAAGGTTATTAGGAAAAAAGAATAAGCCAAGTAGATATTTACAGATGAGGAAATGAAAGCTGAAAGAATTCAAACTAAACAAAAAACTTAATAAAAAACTAAATATCTACAATTCAAACCAAATTCTGATTCTAATGCCTAAACTATACAGCCTGTAAGAGAACTACTGTTCTGTATACTTAACAGGCTCCTGGGGTACCTGTTTGAAAAGCAGATTCCTGGGCCCCACCCCAGACCCATCCCATGCTGGAAGCTGCATTTTAAACACCTTACCTGGGTGAATCTGCAGTGCTGCTGACCATCTCTTTGAGTAAAAACACTAATGTAAAGGGATGATATATAAATCTGAAAAGGTGAAATCAACTGTTTATCTATAAAGCCATTTTTCTAAGCACTAAGTAGTCTTGTAACACGATAGAAGAGAAATGGTAAGGTCACAGACCTGTCTAAGTTCTTCTGTCTTCCCTTTGCTTATCATCCATTCAGAATGCTGCAAGTCACAAAAAATTAGAGGAAATATTCTAAGTCTTTGGTAAGTAAGTATGTTAGTAATAACCAAGACGCAATGGGGCAAACTGGTCACTGCACCAGGGTTCTGGAACTAAACCTTTCATTCTCCTCCATACATCTCTATACTCAAGATTGACATGTCACTTAGGCTCGATTTAAGAAAAATCTCCTACTCCTTTTCTCCCAGTAAACCCACAAATCATCACATTTTGACATTGTTCAAAACATTTCTGGGACTCCTTTAGAAACATTGCTATGTCAATATTCAAGAAAATCATCTTAGTTACTTTAAAAAAAAACTACTTTTATCTAAAAATACCACTTGATTTTATTCAGAATTGGCTCCCTGACTTCTATTTGCAGTAGCCATAATTAAAACTACTCAAAAGCATGCATCACAGTCTGAGAATAGCTCGGAAAGTCTTAAAGAATGCTGGGACCAATGATAACATTATCTTGTATTTGCCAGATGAGCTTTTAGTTATAAAAGAAGTTTCCCCTCCAAAATCCTAAGTGATGTTATGACATTTCCATTTGATTTCAATCCCATGGTAGAGCCTTGATACTGTGTTAAAAGCAGCAGTTTAACCCATTTGGTTTAAAAAATCCTTTTAATACTAATAAGTTATGGATTCTTCCCACAGGAAAAAAAAAGCACACAGGTGTTAATGGGCAGGTGCAGAACCTTTGGTTTAAGGTATCTGTTCTGCGAAATCATCGTAACTGTAGAGATTGACAGAAAATTTCTAAATTATATTAACAACCATATATGCTACACATAAACATTTGATAATAGGTTATAAGCATGCTTTTCTTACAGTGAGAGAGAGTACAGTACAATGGTCTCAAGTATGTGCTTTTCTGCATGCAGGTCTACAACTTCTCATTACCTGTCCAACATCGAGCAATTACTTAACCTCTCTAAATTTCAGTTATTCCTACTTTACACATAAAAATATTTCATTTGGTTTTTAAATGAAGATTACATGAGGTAAGTACTCTAGGTAAGGTACCTGTACAGTGTTATTTTAACAAGAGAATTACTGGGTTAAGTTATACTTTAAAAAGGGTACTTTGGAGTAATTTACTAAAAAGTCAAAAACAAAAATCTTTGTTTCTGAGGTAAACTGACAATTCTATTTTAATGTGAATACTATAGAGCATGGAAGATCATATAGTAACTTTCATGTCATTATAAAAACTCTTAGCAATCATTTATTCATATTTAAAGATTTCAACTTTGCTTAGAGACAATAATTATTCATTCTTGAGATACAAAGGAGAAATAAAATAACTGTCATTAGCATTTCTCTTCTTTAAATATATCCTCCTTGTTCAGACTACTAGGTGTTTTCTAGCTTATTTTCTCTATAGAAATCAGGTGAAATTTATAAATCAAGATTTCTAAACTAGACCACTAAATTTAATAAAGTAATTAAAGAAAGCAAATCACTAACAAATAGTATTCCCAAATTCACCTTTTTAACTGACTTGTAAGAGTAACTAAAGGTACATGTTGAATCATTAGAAGCAAGAAGGTATCAGGGGAGATTTTGAGATCCTGTTCAATACTTATGTCAAATTCAGAAAGCGTGTCTTAGATTGACTTACCAGATCTTACATACTTAAGAGCCTAATTTAACAGGAAAACCAGGGCTAGATTTCAGAACAAATATTCAACTATTACAGAGTATTTTCTCACACTGAAGAATTTACCAATCACATCATAGTAGATAAATTCCTAATAAACACATTACTGACACTGCTTTCTATGCAAAGTTAATACAGATAAAGACTGCATAATGGAAAACAGCCCTTCATTTAAAGTCACATACAGACTTCCATTTAGTTTGAAGGAAATATAATTTCTATTAGAAAAAGACTTAATTCTATTAATTTTGTCTATATGAAAACAAAATGGAAAAAAAATCAAGTCGTAAACAACTCAGACAGGTATTAAAAAAGGATGAACACTCAGATTTGTCAGATTATTACATATTATCTTTGGTCTTTAATAAAATATACTTTTTATATTGAGTTCGACTGTCACTATCAACCCATTTCCTGCTATTGATCTTTAGTAGCAGGTGCCTGATAACAACTGGTAAGGTTTGGCTGAAAGAAATTTGTTAATTAATGAGTGGTTCTCAAACTTGAGTGTATATCACAATCACCCAGATGACTGATTAGAACAGATTCCTGGGCCATCCTAGATTCATTGGTATGGAGTGAGCCCAAGAACCTGCATTTCTAACAAGTGATAATGCTGATGCTCCTGGTCAAGGATTATACTTGAGAACCCCTGGTATAAGGTAGTAGTTCTCAACTATGGCTGTGTACTGGCAACACAGGGCAACTTTTGAAAACACCAATGCCTAGAGGTTCCTGAGATCAATCACAACAGAAGTTCTGGAAGTAGATCCTAGGCTCTTGATATTTTCTTAAAGCTTCCTAGGCAACCAATGTGTAGCCAGGGTTGAGAACCACTAGTCTAGTTAATTAAAATGAATCAAAGCAAATCCACTGAGAACAAATTTTCTTAGTACAAAAGTACGATAAGGATTTTAGCTTTTACCTGCCGATAAAGCAGCCAAGTGATAACTAAAGATTAAACTCCATAGGGTAGCCTCAGTTGCTTACATAACTAGGTTTAATTCCACTGAAGTTGTACGTATGTTGCCTGCTTTAAATCTCAAACAGTCTAAAACAATTCTTTACAAATCATACGAAATGGTTGACCTTTGCAGGGAACAGAAGTGTAGGCTACCAATTACACATACTATATTTAGATTCAGTGGCAATAGCGCATATATTGGTTAACTCAGACTCTGGAATCAGATCATTTAATAGATGTGCCTTTTCACAACTTAAATAATGAAGCCTTGGTGTCTTCATATGGTAGCTAATATAACTAACATTATATTATGTTAAGAATTACATGACCTTCCATATACAAAGTTAGCTCAGAGTTTGACACATAAGATTTAACGTACAGTGGTACCTTGTACTCGTTAATTGGTTCTAGGAAGCACAACAAATACCAAAAACAATGAGTACCAATTACATTTTCCCCATAAGGAATGATGTAAATAAATTTTACGTGTTTCCAAACCAAAAATACACAAAATGACCAGAAGTTAAGGTAAGACCTCAAGGGGATGTGCACAGGGCAAAACTACCACGTGACTAACATGTAACCCCTTGTTTCAGCTGGAAAGGAAAGTGACTCATGAGGCAATTGACATTGAGAACTTCTAGCTTGCATGTTGAACACCAAACAATGAGTACTAGGACAAAATTTTGCATCAAAATGCATCAAGTACCAAATTTGGCCAGTTTCAAAGCAGTGGAGTACCAAGGTGTGGCTGTAATCTAAACCCTGCTGTAAGCTATGCCACAGACATATTAAATACTAGAAATACTAAGAAAATGACTGTCCTTTTCCAAGTGTACTATATCCCTTCAGTCAACATCACATCTCTTCATCACAATGGTTCAGGGTTTCTACTCTTATAAAATTTCAGTCACAGCTTTGTGAATTTAGATGTTCAAGGTGCTCAAAAATTCTACACTTGATCTTAGCCAAAAGGCCAAGAAGCAATTGCTCAAAAATTCTAAACTTGGTATGTCTTAACTATATAAAGGACAACTGATGGGAATAAACACAACTTTTAGAAAGCTATGGAATACAGTATAAGCTTACTATGAAATAAGGTAAAATTTGATGATCTCTCCCTTTATATCTTTAGTTGATCACTTAACCACTGCATGATTTATAATTGCCTCTATTACCTCGACATTTGCTCATGTCTGAATTCCCTTTCCTTTTTGTTTCTGTCCAAAATACCACTAAAAATAGAGGTTTCAGTAAAGCATAGTGTCTCTCCCATAATGATGGCTTTGGGAGGAAAAAAGAGGTAGCTTTCATCACAGTTGAGTTGTGTACGATGCCAGACAATTAAATTCGTACCAGAAAAAGTGCTATATACCTAACTACCAAGTATCACTACAGTCACCTTCGAAGTACTCCCCCCTGGGAAGCTATGCACCCAACACCAGTGCCTAGTTCACCCTTCAAAGCAATTTTGGAACTCTTTCTGGAATGGCCATCAGAGCTGTTGTCATCCCCCTATATCTGACAATTAAGTTCGTGAACTTGCTAAGGTTATAACACCTTATCAAGCTGTACAGTGCTACCGACTTAAGCACATGGTGGCAAATTAACCAACTTAACTGTCAGATTTTGAGGACTATGACAACTTTGATGGCCATACCAGAAAGAGTTCCAAAATTGCTTTGAAGGCTAGACTAGGCACTGATGTGGGTGCAGAGCTTCTCAAGGGAAGATACTTCAAAGGTGAATGTAGTGATATTCAGCAATGAGGTATATAGAACTTCTTCTAGAATAAGTTCCCAAAATTAACTGTCCAATCTTGTATGCTCACTAAAAGGGTCCTTTTAAAAACCTTAGGGAGGGTTTAAGGATCGTTGAGAATCTAAATCTCTAAAGTCTAAATTTAATATTCCTACTGCCAACTCTTTCTCCCCCAGTATTTACTAGGTCGGCTAAGTTCTAAAAATACAAGGCCCTCGCTAAGACAAAGGTGACAACGGATGAGTGGTATAGAATAGCAATCCGGAAGAAAACCTCACAAACCTACTTTGTACCAGGCACTTTGATGTTAAGTTCACACTTGCTTTGTACTATTTACAAATAAGATGTGAATCAAAGTTGACAAGTCTAATAATCTAGGCCTTATGACTGACAAAAACTACAAAATCTTCATAAGAAGTTCACAATTTAATCCATGTTCATCAAGGAATTTATTTTTTAAAAGACCCTTACAGTCAATCTTAAAACATTTCAAACCAACCTCTTAACATAACCTGCTTTTTATGACTTAAAATGTTTACATCTATAATTCTGAGAGGAAAAATGGAAAGATTAGGAAATAAATTATTTCATTTATATTTTAGAACAATATCCATTACTAGATCTTATTTGGCCTTTTTGGGGTTTTGAAATCATTCCACCCATTAAGTAATAGAAATCTGTAATACCTATCATTCTTCAGAGATTAAAAATTGGTTTTAACTCTGCTCTGGCTAGAATGGGGATTGAAGATAAAAGAGCATATGTACCTATTTATCCTGTTCTGAGCCAGCAACTATTTTAACAAAGTTCATTTCAAAGACTGAGAATCCACCTAGTCTGTTAGACCTGTAGGTCACTATAAAAATAGCTTTTAAACAAGGAATAATCCAAAAGAATTCCTAAGGCAGGTTCCCTAATCCCATGTACAATACTTCCCCCTGCCTTGGCTAAATGACAGCTTGTTCAAATTGCACTGCTGCGGTCAGAAATTTGCAGATATAATTTTAATGAAGCAGATTAACTCTCAATATACTTCCAATTTATTTTCAAAGATTACTTTCAGTTTACTCTAGGTAGGGGAAAAATGAAGTTAGTTCATTGAGGAAAATAATAAATAAATAAATAAATAAAATGGGATACAGCCTGTAAATATTTAAAGTCTATTTAGTAAGTTAGAGTTACAAAAAAGTTTTCTGAGAAATACTATCTTGGAAGTAAAAGTTATAAGGAAGTTAGAAGTCATCTAAGCCAATCACTCTAACTTCATAAATTCTCTTTGCAATGTGGTATCTCTACTACTACTCCAAGTCAACGGTTGAAGATGGTCAGTGCTTGTTCACTGGCTCTTCTCAGGGCAGGCCGTTCTCCACCTTTAGAGATCTGGCAGGTAGAAAGTTTAGGTTATCCTGAAACTCACCTTCTATGTTTTACAGAACCTCCTTCTAGAATTTTTAAAATATGAAAGCTATCATGATCCAAGTCTTTTTAAGCTAAATATCTAGTTCCTTCAGCTACTCTTCATGATGGTTTTAAATTTTTACACTTTGGACTCTACTCTGAAGATACATACACCAGGTCTTGTTGGGGTTTTTCTTAAAAGCACAGGAAATGGAAAGCAATATTCTAAGCAAGGAGTAACCAGCCCAGCACAACAGAAGCCTCACTGGGCTTATTGTAGATATCATACTTCTAATAAAATATCCTTACAATACAAGGATTTGATAGTCACATTCTACTGACTCATTTGGAGCTTACTATTCAATAAAAATCTCTCTTTTTACTGCTTAAACCATACTCCAAAAGCTCTTTTCAAGGCATCCTCCATCCAAGCAAGTAAGAACTTGTTTAATAACTTATTGAAATCAACATGTACTTTACTAGTTTTTAATTTACTTTTCTAATAACCATGAAGAATGAAACTTTAACAGGATTTGTTATCATATCCATACTGAGTCACCATGATTCTTTCTAGGTGCTTACACCATACTTTTGTTATTTGGGGCTCTTAACCTAGAAGCTCATCTATTTTACTTATCTTATATTTAATTTTATATAGTCCTTTTCTCTTTTTAAAGATGTGAATGACATTTATTACCACTAAGCTTCTGTATCTTTTATTTTTCAAAGAAAGTTCAGCTCTTTAAGCTGCCAGCACCGAAACATTTAATTCCACCATATAGAACTATTTAAGACAGATCATTTTAGTCTTTCATGCATGTTGGATTTATGAATTCATTCTAATCAAGATGAATTTCTCTTTCATCAAAAATACAGGCAAATAAACACCAAGGTACTGTGATTTGTACTGTATTATTATTATATATCAGGCCTACCCTTTGGAAGGTCTTAACTACAAAACTAAGAGCCCCTAAAACTATTAAAATTTTAATAAATAAACCTTAGTTAATTTAGTGTTTAAAACTTCTTACACCATTTCTATGCTTTGCCATCCTGTACAATATTTTTTGCCAAACAATAACTCCTTTATTGACCAGTATAGAATCAGGTCCCAGGAAGCAGTTTTCTTAGTTATTTCTTCCATTCTCCAAGAAATAAAACTCAAAGCAAATCTAGAACTCTACTTGTTAACAGCAGATATACAGATAGCTAAAGTCCCCCACCACTACAATATCTTGCCTCTTTGCCATGGCATTGAGAAATTCAGAGACTGATTACTATCAACACACCAATCATCCTAGCTTCAATTTACCAATATTGTAGGTCATGGCCCATCCCAGATCTTAACACTCATTCTAATTATTAGTTCTATCAGCATCTACTACAGTAAAAAGCAAGAGTATGGCACATTTGAAATAAGCACGTTGGCCAATTAGCTATAACCATTTAAGAAGTATCAGAAAAGTAAAGATTAAAGGCATCTGCTTTTGACCCTTTTTGGTATCCTGAAAATCTGAGTTGACACCAAAGTCTTTTTTATACCATTTTGTGGTAGGGAAAAAAAAATCCCAACAACTTTAGGATCTTGAACTCTTATACTCAATAAAGATTTGGTTAGCATATTTTCCATTCATATTAAAATATCCCTTGAGTGAGGGACTTAAGTCCATTCAATGTGTTGTATAAATACCAAGTCTGTCCCAACAGTAACTTTTATAGCAAGATTTTGAAAACAGGTGAAGAAAATGATAATTCAGTGTTAAAATCAAGTCAAGTTCTTAGTATAACAAACTGCTTAGAAGCCAGGGATGACTGAGCGTTAGGAGCCCTTATTATATGAGGGCTGTCCAGAAAGTATTCAGCTATGTAATGTGAAAAATAGAAGCATTTATGGCTGGTTTTTTTCTAGACAGCCCTCATATTTCAACCACTAAACAAACAAAACAAATGGTAGACTGAACAGACAGACCCCTACATGATTTCTTCAGAAAGACTATTATTTGAAAACAATCTTGAAATGGAAGGCTTTTCTTCTATAAACAAAATGTGAATGAAGTCCTCAATAGCATGAGCACTTACTCATCATACTCGATATGATAAATAACGTCTTCATCAGCAGCAACAGAATCTGAATTAGATGTAGAGGGTACACTGTCCAATTTATTTGTGTTCTCTTTGGAATTATGGTTTACATTTCCATTAGTCCTTTTACAAGAACTGCCATTCTTCAGTGGAGTTTTGCCACGTGAATGTCCATCAGAAGCTCTAGTAACACTATGTATACGTGCTTCAAACCAAGCACCAAGGCCGACATCTCTGGCATCCACCAATTCATTTACCTAAAAAAAGTTTAAAATTAGTTAATGAAGCTTAATTTCATCTATTGCTTCAAAAACCTCAATATAACTCGTTATTTTAATGGTTATGGTTAACAATAATTACAGCTACTCATGCCTAATTTCAAAGATTAGATCAAAACTATTATGGGCTTATACTGTCAAATATGTTCTTTACTGGTATGCAAAATAAGTTTCCTCCAATTTCCTTCAATGAAATAGGTGTTTTCTTTAATTACTCCCATGTCTATATTAGACTTAAAAATGTAATTCTTATGTACTCGTACCTAAAAGTGTTCTGGAAAGTCGTTCAGTCAGAATGTTACTAACAAAAAGCCAGGACTTAAAGTGTTAGGATTATGTTAATAATTTGTTCCATTAATTTGTTTGGAATCCTGAAGATAATTCATATAGATAGTCAATCCAACCAGAAAATAGTATATTAAACAGAAAATAAAACTCAAAATGAAATTATGCAAATACACAAAGGGAAAAATTTGGTGAACCTATCTATACAAAATGGGGTAAATTCTACAACCAATTAGTAACTCACTAGCAAATGTATTATTTAGTACCTCAAAGAACAAAGGTAAACTGTAAAAAGAACACAGCTATAAGATGCAAAACAGATGCAGTCGAATCTAATGGATGATCCAGAACTAAACTGTGCATCTGACAAAAGGAAAACAGAATATACCAGAAGTTAAGAGTTATAATACGGAAGCTGATTAAAAAAAGAATCTCTTCTAAAGAATTATGAGGGAATTAATCAAAAGGGTCAAGGCCCTTTCAGGAGCAATAACCAAAGACAACCCTTTAATTTTTTTTAAAGCCCTTATAAAGAAAAAAGTGACATCACTAGTATTAGTTCATCACCTAGTCAAGGTAGCTCTTCCTGATGGTGTAAAAAACCACTTAAGGTATCCAAAAGAATTCTGACAGACGAAGCAGGAGTGAGGGGGCAGTACATACTAAACACTATTAATAAATAACCAAATGCCAGATACCATGCAAGGTTCTCTTACTTAGGCTTGTCTAACTATAACAACTTTAATAATTAATAATTCCTATTTTACAACATAAGGAAGCAAAGGATAACAAGTTAACCTGCTCCAAATGAAAACTAATGAAATGTAAAGCTAGGATTTGAAGACATATTGACCTTGAAGTTTATATTCTTGCCACTGTTATTATGAAGCTTGGTGACAAGATAGGTAAATAGGAACTTCCATTAGAAATAAGGTATTAAAAATATTAAAAAGTTTCAAAGCACCAACCTAATTTGGAAAATAGAGGGAATACAGTCAAGACCAAACATTATTAACTATCACTACCAGAAGAGTTACAATATTCTACCAAAGGAGCTATATGTAATGAACACTGCAGCAATAAAACATCTTAAAAGACCTAAGTTTCAACATAACATGAGAATGGAGAGTTTAAATGAAAAGCAAAAGATCTAAGGGCCAACCAGCCTTGACATGAAAATAAAATCAGAGATGGAACATGGTATATATACACTGCATAAATTAACTCATGCATTAAATGGACACAGACTATTTTCTTCCATAAGAATCACTGACAAGTTTAAAGACTTTTAGTTTCCTGCAGGCAACACTAGCTAAAACAAAAAATAATTAATGTTAAGGTCTATCATATTTCAGAGAATAAATTGAGGCTACTACTCTTTCATAGCAAATAAAACCACAAAAGGTCTCATATACCACTACATAGTTATTCTAGTAGAGAATGGAGCATATAGTTGATACTAAAATAATAATAGCAAAAATACATTTAGTAATACCAGGGCTATCCACAAAGTATCCAGCCATGTAATATGAAAAACAGAAACATTTATAGCTGGATTTTTTTCCAGAAAGTCCACGTACAAACCTTACTATGAAACAGTTAAAAGGTATAAATGAAATACTTAATTTGCATACCAAATATAAGAAACTAACATGCAGATCTAGTGTTTGCATACCTTAGTATTTGGCAATACAATTACAGTTAACAGAAACCTAAATCTAAAAATACTGCCATTGTTTAAACATTACATATGAAGGAGAACTTAGTTCATAAAGGGAAAGCATTCTTTGATTAACTCCAGATTTATAACTGGAAACAAGTTATAAAGTACAAATTCTCCTATTAAATATAATTAACCACTCATGATAAAGTGTATAAACTGCATGGGAAAAAAAATGCTTTTAAATCCAAAGTAAGCTTTCTGAACATTACATAGACACACTGAGTTAAGGCAAAACCGGAATGGGTCAAACTGCATGTAACTGATTAAAACTCTTTTTTAAAGCCTGAGTTCAGAAGAGAGTACTTAAACTTGTATGATTAATATGAAAACAGGACACTTCCATGGTAATTTAGCAATACAGTTGAAATTAAGAACTAAAAACTATGCCCTAAACTACAGAATGAACAATACCAGGAGTGAACCCTAATGTAAAATACAGACTTTGGGTGATGCTGTGTCAATCTAGGTACATCAATTCTAAGAAATGTACCACTCTGGTGGAGGATGTTAATAATGAGGAAGGCTATGCATATGTGCAGGTAAAGGGTATATGGGAAATCTCTGTACCTTCCACTCAATTTTGCTGTGAACCTAGAACTGTTCTAAAAACTGAAGTTTATTTTAAAATAAGGAAATGATAAGTAATTAACTAGAACAGAATGATAAAAAAAAAGCAGACAAGATGACAAAAAAGGAAAACAGAATAAGGATTTGTGTGTGGGGGGGGGCGGGGAGGAGTGTCTCAACTGCACCCATGAAATTTATGGAGGTGACTGACAGAACATAGAAAGGCCAATGCCACATGAAGAATTCCTTACATTTCCCAAGAGAAGGGGGTCACTCCATGCAGGGACAAAAGGCAAAAGCATCAAGTTTGGTCAGATGAAGCAAGGGGAAAGCATGATGGCCCAGAAACTATTGCATTTTCCAAGTAGAAGGCAAGGCAGGGCAAGGGAAAGAGTTTCTAATTGGCTAATCTGAATAACAGTGACAGGCTCTGGGCTCTAAGGGTGGTCTCTAGTCATCTGGTACCAGACCACTGGAGGTTAGAGCATAAGAATATTGGTTGATATGTAAAGAGTTAGGATGACTAGGGTTGTAGACCCCAGTTTGGTTGGTTTGTATATGAAAGGAAGGCTCTCTATAGTCATTTATTGTCTCTTCCTGAAAGGAGGTGTCAGTCTATCCTCAGCTAGCAAGCCCCCATCTCCAAGAAGACACATCATAAAAGAGAAAAAAAGAAACATGATTAACAGGGGAGGGTGTTTGAAGTGATAATTCATGAGATAAAAAGTTAAAAAAAAAAATACCTAATCACATAAATCTAAGATTAAGAGCTGAATTTATTCATTTAAAAAATATAGCCAAATTTAGAGAAGAGTCTTACACATACATATAAACCCTGAAGTATGGAATGCAAGGAGAAAGCATTTTTAAAAATCAAAAAATACCAACAGAAAATATTTGAGGATGTACACAAGGTCGGACAACTAATTTCGGGAACTTGTCCTAGAAAAAGTGCTACAGACCTCATTGCTGAATATCGCTAGTCACCTTCAAAGTACTCCCCTTGGGAAGCTATGCACCGATGCCAGTGTCTAGTCCACCCTTCAAAGCAATTTTGGAACTCTTTCTAGAATGGCCATCAAAGCTGTCATTATACCCAATATCTGACAATTAATTTTGCAAATTTGCCACTGTGTGCTTACATTGGCAGCATTGTACAACAATGAGGTATGTAGCACTTTTTCTAGAATGAGTTCCCGAAATTAATTGTCCAACAGCATATGCTGGGTATACTTCTAAGCACTTTCTATGTTTGGTGGAAAACACTGCCTACTAGGTGTAAACTTGAACAAATTACTTAACAAGTCCCTGCCTCAGCTTCTTTATAAAATGACATACTTTGCAGTGTATTAAGAGGTCAGGTGACAAAATCTTTACACCATGCCAACTGAACCAGAATATAGTAGGCACAAATGAAACTACTGTCTTCTTCCACTAAGTATCAATATGTTCAATGCTAAGACTCATTAAAATTCAGAGTATGGTCTCATTACCATATTCTGCATGGCACACATATTAGCAATTTATTGTTATGTACATTACCTTGTTTAATAATTACAATACAAAGTCATCCTTATTTTCCAATGAAGTTCTGAAGTCAAATACATTTGCCCTCAAGAGATAGCAGAGCTAAAGGTGGAAGCTAACCTGACAAAGGTTTCTCCAACTCTGAATATGATTCTCTCGTTAATACCATTTTCTTCAGAATTACAAACGTGAATGCAATTGGTTCCATTTACATAAAGTTCAGAAAAAAGAAAAATCGTGATATACACACAGGTTGAAGGTTCTGAAGAGGTTGTTAAAGGGTAATAATAGGATAAAGTTAATAAAAAGCAAAGAAATGATTACCATAGAAGTTTGGGTAGTACTTACAACAAGGGAGAAGGGAGTTACAATCATTATAGTCAAGAGTGGGCACATGGGAAGTTCCTGGGGGTACTACATTCTATTTCTTAATTTGGGTGGTATTTACAGATATTGATTTCATAATATTTTATTAAGCTCTACTCTTTTTTTGTATTGCCTATTAAGTTTCATAATCAAAAAGGCTGAATATCAAGAAGCAGAGTTGCACTGTAGACAAAAGACAAGAAATACTAAGATACTCATGATTTTTTTTACTTAGTAATTACTGATTATTTTCCCCTTTTATTTCCTACAATGAGTACAAGAAAAGATGTAAGAAGTTTAACGGTGCCACACACAGAGCTAGACCCTAAACAGATGTTATTTAGGCCAAGATGGTAGTCATTTCAAAGTAGGACCTTATTTATGTAAGTCATACAAAGCTCCATATCCAAAAACCAGAATTAAAATAAATTTAGGTCTCAAAAGTTCACCTTGTTTCAGAAAATAAATTACTTCCTAGAGTCAGTGTGGTTCAGTTTGTGTTGTACAATGAAAATGGATGGACCCGGCATCTACACAATCCTCCACAGGCTCTCCAAATGTGATAATGATATTAAGTTCCTTATGACATATGAAAAGATATCTGAAACTGACCAAATGTTGCTCAAAGTTATCAAATGCAGAAAATAAGAAGGATATGGGATAATAACTTCAGATTAAAATTTCATTTTAATGTATTAAGTTTCAATGTTTACCTAGGCCAGTTTTGAGTAAGCCAATTTGAAAATTCAGTTTTTGTACACGCTTATCATGATGTCCAAAGAAAATGTTATGCAAAAGGAAGGGAAAGTCCCCAAATTTGTTTGCTCATCCATAAAGAAATTTTAATTATAGAAAGCTATGTTTGTAAAAGAAAAATCTTTACAAAGCAAAAGTGACACACAAGAAATCAATGTAAATGCAAAAACAAAACAAACCAAAAAAAAACCTTCCATTTTTTTCAGTATTCCAGGAACAACTTATGGAAATTTGATATACTTACCATTCAGAATTTTTCTCTAAGGAAAACAGTTCAAAACGAATCAATTAAAAAGCAGCTGCTTCTAAGCGTTTTCAGGTTAGCCAAAAACAAGTTAACATCTAATAAAATTCCATGAAGGTGGTGGGCAAATCATGTGCTTACCCTTCTGTCCCTAATACCTAGTATAAACATATACTAGACATTTAAATAGTAGTTCAATGAATAAAAATCCAAAAATAAGTACTTCTACATGAAAAAAAAAATCAGTCACTACTCAAAATTTCAAATATCTATGACAATTACTGAGCTTAATTAAAAAAGGAAATAAATCTGTGTTAGACTCTTCAACTAACAAGAAAGGTTAAGTGCACCTGTGACTAAACATATTACTTTACAAAGAACAGCAGCCTTTTGAGAATTTAAGTGTCTGGTTCCAAGTACGTTTCTAAATGAAAAGAGAAAATGTAAAATTTACTTGCCAAATTTGTCTATCTCAGAATCAGCAGAACTGGAATTTGAAACCAAGTCTAACGACAAGGCTGAAGTCCCTAACATCTATGCTACTTATTAATATGAAATATAAAAGATGTTAAAAAGAAAAAAGTTAGGTACTAGAAGTAGTTGACAGTCAAAGCACTAACACCGAAAATAAAAAGCAAAGATGTGGTGAAGGGTTGTTTCTCATGATGCTGTTCTGAATTAGATTGAGGGGAGGGGACATGACAGGGGACTGAGACCTGTGCTAAACAGAATACAAATTGACCAGAATTGTTTAACCTTGATTAATCTCATGTGTGCAGATACATAAGCTAGGCCTCCTATGAAAACAAATTCATACCTTCACTGCCCAAAACAAATCAAGTCAAAAGTAGCAACTCCTAAATTGTTGTCCTTAACCAAAAAGTTAAAAATAATGTAAGATTATACATATGATCTTAGGGCTGTCTGGAAAGTATCCAGCAATGTAATATGAAAAAGAGGCATTTATGGTTAAATTTTTTCGAGACAGCCCTTGTATATATTTCCTTGCTCTGTCATCTGAGGACTCTAAAAGTAATGACACCCCAGTATCAAGAAGCATTCCTAGAGTCCGGTTTGGTTTCTAATACCACTCTCCAATTAAAGGAACCAAAGAACCAAGGCTCCTTGGAGAAATGGCTGATTCAGGACTGGAGCAGGAAATATAAACGATGAGCCTGTAGCTCCTTTTAGTGCCAGAAAGAAAGTGTTTTAACCAACAACAACAAAAATCCCCACAATAATGGGGGTGTGTCAAAGGGACACAGGAGAAAAAAACATCCAGATGGAATAAATGGAGAAGAGACGAGTCTCACACATACAAGAATTCCCAATAATTTTTAATAGATAATCTAACCTCAAGGAAGTGAAGTACTTAACTCCCCACTCCTTAAGTGTGGGTGCTAATAGGGTCTTCATCTCAAAGAATACAGTATGGAAAAGGGTGCAAAGGGTGGGGTGGGAATGAGGGGTAACTTTATAGTGTGTGAAGAAACCTGACAAACACTACCTCAACCAGGTGACTAAGGTTCACATCAACAGTGATAAGTTACTACTGATGTAAAACCTAAGTTATAATTAGCAAATAGTACTAATATGTGCTCCTACGGTATACGAGGGCGGTCTGCAAAGTATCCAGCCATACGTTTTGAAAAACAGAGGCATTTATGGCTGGATATTTTTTGGACAGCCCTCATATGATGAAAACAGAACTTTACTTGTGTTTACTTCCCCAAATGCATAAATCCAGTGTAATAATGAGCAAAACAGACAAATCCTAACCAAAGGACATATTGTAAAACACCTGACCAGTATGCCTCAAAACTGTCAAGGCCATCAAAAACAAAAAAAGTCTGAGAAACTGTCACAGTCAGGAGGAGCCAAGGAGACCTGACAATTATTTAGTATAATACTACTGTAAATGTAAGGTGGTATTCTAGATGGAATTCAGGAACAGAAAAAGGACATTAGGTAAAAGCTAAGGAGACAGTATTTATTAATTTTAACAAATACACCATACTAATGTAAGATGTTAACAACAGGGAAAACTGGATGTAGGTAGAAATTCTGTAGTATCTTCCCAATTATGCTATAAATCTAAAACTTTGAAAATAACAAGTTCACTGAAAAAGTTAACAATGTGAAAAAATATCAACTTAGAAAGCACTGGTAACTGAAAGAGGAATGGAATCCATGGGTGACTTAGACAATATGCACGTGGATTTTCCACATTAACAATTGTCTGAATTGTGAAAACTACATAAAGCAGTGTTTTAATTTGCATGTCTTGCCCATATCATTTAAGTTTATTCCCAGATTATTATGTTTTGTCATTGTAATTTTTCTTTTACTAAATGATTGTTTAGCAAGGAAAGTTACTGATCTTAAATAGCCATTTTATTGATTGCTTATAATGCTCTATCATCCCAGCTTTTCCAGGTATTCATAAGCAGTAACTGTCTTCTCCAATATTTATACTTTGTTGTTGTTCTGCCCATCTGTATTATTTAGTACTTCTAGAATGTTAAATAATAGCAGAATTAACTGACGTCCTGCCTGGCTCCCAACTTTAATGGGAATGCTCGTGGCTTTTCTCCACCATTAAGCATGATGCTGAGTGTGGTTTCAAAATATTCATCTATTCTTCTTACCAGATTTTTTAAAAACATATCAGAAATGGATTCAAACTTGTATCTAGATGCAGAAAACATTTTTTGATTAAATTATTTGTTTTCTTTGGTTTATTAACATGATAAAATTATATTAAAACAATTCTTAATAAGTAACTATCGTACTTCCTGACAAACCATATTCGATTAATATATTATGTTCTTTTAATATAGTCATAATTTTATTTGCTAAATTTAACTTATGTTTTACATCAGTATGTATTGATAACTGGTGTGTTTTGTCATGTTTTGGTATCAGTGTTATACTAAATTTATAAAGCAATGGAAGGCTTTCCTTTTTATGTTATGGATCAATTTAGGTAACTCCGTAATTGTCTACTCTTAATAGGTTTAAAGCAATTCATCAATGTAGCCACCTAAGCGAGGTACTTTTGAGATACAGCTCTTCGCTAGTTTTCTTGATTCCTTCCATATTTATGAATCTGTTTGCATTTTTCCATAGATCCAAAATCATTTCTATTTGCATTTTCTTAAATAATTCACTCCATCTACCAATTTTTAATTTTTAATTTTGAAAATGCTCTGAAAAACTGAGCCTATGTCCCAATTTATCCCAACTGGTCAGAACTAAGAAAAACCCGTTATAAGGATAGAGAAAGATCTAGCAAAACTGTCAATTATTTCCACAAATTTTATTAGAATAGAATTTGAAAAAGTTGCTGAATACAAAGGTCAATAAATAAATCAATTGCATTTTTATATATTAGCAAACAAATTGCAATTTTAAAAGATAATTTATAATAGCATAAAAAACAAAGCTACCAGAAATAAAAACAAAATATGTAAAGAGAAAAGTAAGATTTTTAAAATCTAGATTAATCAAGATGTCTATCACGTCCAAGAATGAAGGACTAAACACTGTAAAGACGTCAATTTTCCAAGCTGATCTATAGATATAATCCCCAACAAGATCTTACTAGATTATTTATCTGCAGAGTTTGACAAGCTAATTCTAAAAATTCTACATGCAAATGTTAAAAGCCAAAAACTAAGGCATACTTGAAGAGAATTAAATATGGGCAACGGAGGAAAGGGAGATATCAAAACAGTGCTACAATACTTAGAACAACATGGGCACAGGAATAGACAAACAGACCAGGGGAACAAAATAGTGCAGTTTGACAGTATCCTGTGAGTAAAGAAACAGTACTTCTATTTCTAGGTAAAAAAACTCCCAGAGAGATTCTTGAACACATGCACTAAGATACACATAAAAAGTTCAAAGCGTAACTATTTAAAACAGATGAAAATGTGAACAGCCCAAATATACAATAATCAGATTAAACATACTGTGGCATGTTAATAAAATGGAATAACATAAGTGAAAAATAAAATACAGCTCTATGCATGAGACTCTCTCAAAGTTGAGAAAAAGAATTTCATTATATAAAATCCAAATATAGGCAAAACAAAATATACTGGTTAAAGATGCATAATTTAGTAACACTAAAGAAAAACAAGAAATGATCATAAAAATCAGAACTAACAGTTTACCTCTCAGGGAGAGGAAGATGTGTACTGATAGGGGCACACAGGAGGCTTTAAAAAGGAACTGGCATCATTCTACTTCTTAACGTTGGAGGAATTACACAAGTGTTTGCTTTATTATTCTTTAAACTGTACATATATATACACTTTACATTTCTTAAAGACTACTCTGAAAAGTATTAACAGCCCAAACTTTACTTTCAAATGGCAATCAATGTATTTATTCCCAACATTCTGAAGAGAACAGGCATCTGTATTCTCACAACTAAAGAAGACAACATACCTTATATAGTCCAATGCCAGGATCAATAAGAAAATCACGAGTTGACGTAGATGGCTGACTGGAAGGTCCCACTCTTGGGCTTTTCTTCACTTTAGGTGGATTATTAGAACAGGGTTTGGCCTGTACATCAGTCTGTTTAGATGTGCTAGGAAGATCAGAGTCTGGGCGAACTAGCAGCTGAATTATATCATTCAGTCCAACATCATAGTCAAATAAAGTATATCCATTTTCCAACTAAAAAAAAAAAATGATAGACAAAAATTAAAATATTTCTCTTAAAACTTCATCTTTCTACATCTTTAGTTACCCAAAAGCCCTACCTAAATTAAAATAAAATTCATTGCATTGCAATTTCATGATCTTGAAGCCATTCCTATTATTTTATGACCTCTGATATCACCATCTTCTCAGTACTTCAATAAATTAAGAACAAATCCAAATTAGTTATAGGGTACACTGTTGGCCACTGAAATAAAAATGTATCATTGCTATTGTGATTTCATTACCTAGGCAGAAAAACTCTAGATTTCTCTTCAAGTTTTATTTCAATGAACAGTAACTAAATCCACTGCAAGAAAAAGGTGAATTTTGAAAATGGGTTATTTTATTACCTAAAGTCTGTTTGCTGAAGACATTAAGTTAAACATTTTATCTTTCTGAAGACTGTAATTTAAAAAAGAAATCAAGCAGGAATAATTACAATTCTTGCTCATGCTATTGCACTTGCCTGAAGTTCACTAATTCTACCCATTTGTAAAGGTTACCAAGACAGATCATGAAAAGTTTTCCAGAACGAATAGTGAATAAATTATCTTGCAATTTACCCATATTTTGGCAAGGTCTTTGTAACACACTGATTTGTGCCCATCCTCCCTCCCCAACCCCCAATATCTGATGTCCTAATCTCAGAATGTGACATTTGGAAACAGGGTCTTTACAGAAGTAATCAAGTTAAAACCAGGTCATATGGGTGGGCCCTAGTCCACTGTGATTGGTATTATTATAAAAAGTTGACAGACACACAGAGGGAAGATGTAAAGGCACAAAGAGAGGAAACAGCCATATGACTAGAGTGATGCATTTACAAGCCAAGGAGTACCAAAGACTGCTAGCAAACTGGAAGGTTAAAAGAAGCAAGGAAGGATTCTTCCGTAGAACTGTCAGAGACTACACGGCCTTGGTGATACCTTGATTTCAGACTTACAGCCTCCAAAACCCTGAGACAAAAAGTTTCTGTTGTTTTAAGCCATCTAGGTTTCGGTACTTTGTAACAAAAGCACTAGTAAATTAAGTCTCTCTCTTCTGTTTCTTTATAAAATTCAGTTGGCCATTTCACTATGAAATAATAAGAAAACCAAACTACTTCAAGATCAAAACTTTGATTTCCCCAGAAACATTACCAATTTTAATCATTCATTTTCCCCTCTTTGTACTATCTGTCACCATCTACAATTCTCTATCACAATAAGACCATGTTTGAGAAGTCAACCAAAGGTAAAGAATTAAAATCTGTTCTTGAATGATAAACTTACTTATGTACCAGCTAAGTGGTCCAAGTACACATCCTGCACATTACAGTGTTCACAATTGTTAAATATTAATGGAACAAGGGATTAAGAAATCCACAAATATCTCAGTGGGGGAATTAAATTAGACACTGTCTCACAGATTAGTTAATATTCTTATTCCAAATAAGTCTAAGAAGTCTCCCAAAAGTCAGCAAGCAGATAAGCCCTTATAGAGATGGCAATGTTAACACTGTTTTGCTTACCTCATTAAAAAAACAAACAAGAACTTCCTCTAATCCTGAACTCCTGGGGGGAAAAAACTTAAGGAACAAAAAACTATACACTCACAGCTTCATGTTAAGATTCTCCAAGAACTGCCCCCCCCATCAAGATAGAACGCACTAAGTGTGGAATAGCTGAAAAAGCACAATTTGATTAAACACACAACTGTTACATATTATGAAACTTTAAAGTAGAAAATAAACTAACAGCATAGAATATGCAAATTAACTGGTGGGACATTCCCCAAAATAAAGACAGCTGTTAAGGTAGTGAAATAATTAGAAATACAGAAAGTTTTCACAAACATTATTCCATGAAAATTTGAGGCGCAAGAGTTAGAGGGACTTTGGGGTCATTCTTACACTCAACCCTTTTGACTAGTTTCTATCATGTGATCAATCAGAGTAAATACAATCTGCTTCAAGGGGTACTTGGTTTAAAAGGAAAAGCAATGCCTGAGAGAAAGTCAGAGTGAAACTAAGCACAGCAAGGCATAAGACCATATAATAGAAGTTAGGCCGACATTAACATGTAACCACCATTCCTTCAATTACTCATGCTTACTGTGTATGATAGCCACTTTTATCCAGATTATCCACTCCCTTCCTTAATTACCCATCCAGTTTTCCTAAAACAGTTATTATCCATTGCACAGTCAAATTCCACACAGCTAAGAGTTGTGAAGAATGTTGGAATGATTTGTTACTTGAAAAGTACTGAAATTCTCCCCAATTTAATGGAAATACAGATTAAAAGTACTTGTCACTTAAAATTATGCTCTGGGAGAAGAAAGAAATTGAGTCACTTAGAAATTAAAACACCTGTGAGTTTCAGGCATGTAACCATAGTCCATCAATGTATCTGAGCAGAAAGTGTTTGAGAATTGCCATCCTAGAAGATGGGGCTGCAAGCTATCCACAATTTTCTCTTTTGCTAGACTGCACTCTTGAATGAAGAAATTCTGGGAACAGGAAGAATTTAAGAGTGATGCAAGGAAAAACTAGAGAGCAAGCATCAAGTGGCAGTGGCTGAAAAGGCAGTGGGGGAAGTCATTCCCAAGAGGCTAGTGACAGGCAGGCAGGTGGAGAACATCAAGTTAGTAACTTTCACGTGTTTTTCACATCACATATATAAGAGGTCAGACAATTAATTTCGCAAACTCACCCTAGAAAAAGTGCTACATATCTCACTGCCGAGTATCACTACAATCACCTGTAAAAGTACTCCCCTTGGAAAGCTATGCTCTGACACCAGTGCCTAGTCCACCCCTCAAAGGAGTTTTAGAACTTTTTCTGGAATGGCCATCAGAAGCGTCAGCATCACCCAAATCTGACAAGTTCGCAAACTTGCCACTGTGCGCTTACGTACAGTGCTGCCAACATAAGCGCAGGTGACAAGTTCATGAACTTACTGTCAGACTTTGGGGACGAGTACAGCTCTGATGGCCATTCCAGAAAAAGTTCCAAAACTGCTTTGACGGGTTGACTAGGCACTGGCATTGGTGCATAGCTTCCCAAGGGGAGTACTTTTAAGGTGACCGTAGTGATACTCAACAACGAGGTATGTAGCATTTTTTTCTAGGTTAAGGTCACGAAATTAACTGCCCAACCTCATATACAATACATAACCCTCCCTCTCTGTAAGTAGGCAAACACTTTTTTTTAAACTTTGTATTCTGTGTGAAAATGAAGAATCTGCGGGCAAAAGGCAACTACTCAGTTCTTCCTCAGCTCTGGTTCATGCTCCATATCTACCATCAATTCTAAGACTATCCCTAAGTGGTAAAAGACAAAGAATGAAAAGAGGGAAGCAAATACTTTAAAGTAGGAAAAATTCTGGATTCTCAGATTTGGAGACCCACCACTATAACTTCCTTGAAAAACAAACAAACAATCCCCAGGGTGTGTTAAAGTTAACCCTCCAGAGAAGACTATCCAAATGAGGTTACCCTACTCTAACCAGAATTTACAGCCCTGAGTTGCTGCTCTCCATTTTGACCCTCAAAAGTGGAGTCAATTACATTGCTTCTCAAATTTAATTTGCATACAGATCACCTGGGGACCTTGTTAAACTAGATTCTACTTCTACTAGGCTGGTGTAAGGCCCCCAGGTGAAACTAATGCTGCTGGTTCTGCTAATCCAGGGACATACTTTGAAGAGTAAGAAACTAGTAGGAGACTATCCTTCAACTCTCATTTTCAAACTCTGGTGTTCATGAGAATCTCCTGTGAGGTCTTGTTACATTCAACTAGCTGTAATTCTGGGATGAGCTGAGCATCTATCTATGCTAAATATCCACAAGTGATTCTGATCTACACGGAAGATTAAAACAAGAGACCTAATATATGGGGGAGGGGACTAGTTACCATTTACATCATAGACTATGTAAATTTGTTTTTATGAAAATTTTCACTATATACAAGCATCTTAAGGAAGGGGTGCCTTTTCTAACGAGCATGATGGCATTTTACAGGATGGGCAGCCCTATGAAACCAATCCAGTAGTTGCATTCTACACACACACACTACTCTGTGGACTCCTTAAGAGATAATAATCCCTCCCATGACTACTTGTAAGCTCACAGAGAAATAAACACAGCTGAAGCCGAGTCTTCTGACTTAGTGGGGGCACCAAAGTTCCGTTCCTCATCCCTATTGGTTTGTCACTTAGCTAAAGAAATCAAAGTGGTAAGCAACCAACTATCTTGGGGAAGAAGTTCAAAAGGTTGTTACCCTTTTTTCCCCTAAACCTGGAACCAGCTTCCTGGTTTATTACAAGTCTACTTTATCGCCCTGAATTTAACCCAATCCCTACCTTTTCCTCAAGATATCAAGGTGCATAAATTTTTTTAGCATATATGATAATTAATCTTTAGAGATGCTGCCCAGGAATACATCCTCATGCTTCATTTCATCACTGGTGCTAAAGTCACCAAAGTATACTTGGAATTCACATACTATTATTGTCTCTAGCTAGGAAATAAATTTCAGAAAACTTGATTACCGGCTTTTCACCTCTGGCAAGGTTATAAGCCATTAGTGGCACAGCAATATAAATCTATGTAGTGTTTAATTCACATACAATTATTTGAAAAGCAAAGTTTACAACTAAATTGAACACCTGTTTTTATTGCAAGTCAAACACTAAAGCAGGGGTGGCCAACCTTTTTGGCTTCCCTGGGCCACAATGGAAGAACTGTCTTGGGCCACACATAAAATACACTAACAATGGCAGATGGACGTTAAAAAAAAAGTCCGTGCATAACTTTTGTAATGTTTTAAGAAAGTTTAATAATTTGTATTAGGTCGCATTCGAATCTGTCCTGGGACGCAGCTTGGACAACCTTGCACTAAAGGGTCAATATGAACTAGCTGCAAGCATATGTCAAAGATGCTATGACATTTATTTAAAAACAAATGAAAACATCCTCTGGCTCACTCTTTCTCAGAGTGTAATCGTGTTACTCTGAAATTTCTGGGCAGTTTTAGAAGAGTAAGCGTATCAGGGGTAGAAAAAGATTCCTCTGAAATCCTTTATTGGCTGTAGGAAAATGACTACTACCCAAATCAAAGAACGCTACATTTATTTCAAACTACATGATTGGAGCCAAACTGTAGTATATCCACTGGAGAATGCCAACTTTTTCAGTGGCTTAACATTTTTTTGAAAAAGACAAAGAAAAACACAAGAAAAATAGAATGCACCTTGATGTCTACAAATAGACACCATGAGAGAAACTTGTGGGATAGGAAAATTCTTCAATGGGCCACACCATTCAACTACCACAGAACCCAGACACCTTCACCACCAAAAACTTTCGGCCTTCAAGTAAGGTTAATACTCCAACTGCTGTGTTAAAAACTTGGGTGAGGAGACTATTAGAAGGTGAAAAGAAAAGCAAAAGTCTTTTATACTCTTTTCCCTTCTGGGAGTAACCCCTCTCTGGCCTATACTGAGCAGTTTAAATCCAGTCCCGAGTTAGTTATATTAATCGCTCCTTCAGCCTAGGTTTCTCATCTCCCGCAAGACAGATTCCAATTCTCGAAGAGGAAGTGAGGGAAGAGGAGCCACAAGTTCTGGAAACCCTGCGAATCTTCAGTGTTTACATATCCCTTCCACAGCGAGGAGACAGAGCTAGGGTTCGCGTGTCCAGAGCGAGCAATGCATAAGTTTCCCTCTCCTATTTGGAAACCGGGAGCGCGGAAGCGGTGAGAGCCGTTAGCCTGGTAAGCTCTGCTGGGAGCCGGAGCAGCCGGCCCTCCCCACCCGCGCTGTGGCATGGCCTCCACAGTCCGCTGCCTTCCCCGCCCTCCAGGGGCTCCTGACCCCATTGAGCGCGGGAAGCGAGGAAACCCAAGCGCTCTGGCGGGCTGTGCTTGCGGCTGCTACCCCGAGGAGAAAGAGACCCGGGATCTCCGTGCTCTAGGAGTCCCTGCCCACGGCCTCGCGGGGCGCACCTGCACTCGAGGCTGGCGGGGACCCCGCTGCGACCCCTCGGCGGGCCCAGGCCTGCACCGAAGCTCGCGGGCTGCCCACCCGACGTGGAACCAGATGCGCTCTGCGCGCGCGGTACACCAAGCCTTCCGGCCTGCCCAGCCCACGCGTCCTGGAGGCACTCTGCTGCCCTCGCCCCCGCCTTCCCGAGGGGTGCAGTGGGCGCGCCTCACCTGCTTGCCCCGGTAGAAGAGGCGCTGGCACTCGGGCCGTACGTCGAACAGCGCCCACACCCGCTCACGCAGCTCCTCAATTGTGGCTTTGCGAGACACGTCCTCAATGGTGCGCGTCTGGGAGCCGTCGATGGTGCGAACCTGGATCCACATCTTGGCGCCGGGAGAGGGGGCCGGCTCCGCTTTGTCTCCCCCTGTGCTCAGGGCGCCGTGCCCCGCCCGACCCGCGCCGCTTCACCGGCGGCTCTGGCTCTCCGCGGCCGGCGGGCGAGTGCGCGCACAAGCCAGGAAGACCGACCAGACGCCGGGCCCGACAGGCGGCCGCAACTCCTAGACCACGCACCCGCCCAGCGGAGCTGAGGAGGAAAGGAAACCGGAACTAGTCCGAGGCGCCGCCACTACTGCAGCCCTCGCCTCACAAATAGGAAGAAGCCTTGTCTGCGAGGCGCGGAGTGTTTACTTATAGAGCTCTGGCTCCCACATGGAGGTCACGGCGCGAATCCGGATCTCGCGAGATCCACGCCGGGCTCCGCCTTAAAGAGGAAGCAGCCCGGGAAATGGCTATAGACCAGAGGGAACTAAAATGGGCGGGGACAGAGAGGGCGGGGCGGGGGCGGAGCTTCCCAGAGCCGTTACTTGCTCCTCCGACTGCACCTGAGTACTGGACACGTCGGTTTGGAGTGGTTAAGAGGCAGCCTACACTGGTTCCCGTTTTGGTCCTGTTTTCAGGACCCAAGGAACGAGAAACTCTTTGGGCCTAGCGGATACTCCGTGGTCTCAAAAATCACTAAAAATAAGAAACTCTGATGTCCACTTGTATGATCATTAAAAGCGGGGTGCGGGCGGGCACGGCCTAAATTTCTGAGAAAGCACATAGGGAAATAAGCCCGCCCTACCACTCTCACTGGGGCACCGTCCGCCAAGCGGCCTGGTGGGGCCGGGCGCCCTGGAAAGGCTCTCGGGACCCTTGTGCTTCGTGAACTCGTTTCCCGCCCGTCTGGACTGCTACCTTCGCGCGGAAACCTGCTTCCTGGGATTTCCCGCCGCTGGGCCGAGGTGGCGGCACCAGCCCCACAGGCCGCGGGTCCTGCTGGGACAGCCCTCTCTGGCCGGCTGCACTCATAGCCCCCGACCTGTGGCCACGGTGGCGCGGGTGCCGCCACCCGAAGGGCTGCTGCTCAGAGCCGGACGTTTCCATTTGTGGGTCTTCTGTGTTAGTGTGTCCTTGGGATTAGAGGATTGCGGAGTCATGGAAAACACTTTTAAAAGATGCAAAACGACACACCTCCGAAGAAAGGAACTCCAAAGATCCTACTAGGATAAATTCTCAGAAATAGGCCCAATGCAGCATTACCTAACAGTGGTCTTATTTGAAATGAAAATACGTCTTCATAAGAAGGAAGAGAACCTATGAAAGTAGAAAATATACATTTATAACTTGGAGTTTATAATTGCCAAAATCCGCAACTTAAAAATTGAGACTGGTAATTATTCCCACAAATGTAGAGAAAGATTTGTGTAATAACCAATTAAAGTAATTACAGTAAAGGTAAGTCCATAAAAAAAGATGGCCCAACAGAGACAGGCAGGAAAAATGGAATACATGTACATATTTTTGGTCTCTGACTCTACCTGAAAATTTTGCATTCATATATATCCTCTAAATATATTTCATCTTGTCTGCTCCTGATTTAAGTAAAGCAAATACTGAATATTTGTTACATGTGCAAATGTGATGACAGAGATATGTAAAACATGATTATAACCTGCCCCAATAAGGAGTAGCTATTTTGCTATTGTAAGGTTATGCTATGCCCTTGCAGAGGCATATTAAGAATTTCTTTTAATTCCTGTTCACAATGGATTTACAATCTTGTTCAGATAAAATTTAGAGAAAAATGAAAATATTAAAGAATATATAATTTAGTACTATTTAGTCTGCTGTTGGTTAAACCAGCAATTAGAGATGAGAAGACTAGAATGATCTGGAAGTTTAAGGATAAGCGTACAAGTTTACCTGAATTCAATGGTATATTGTAATGAGGGCAACATTTAAATGTTTGTTCATGCATTGAGATATATCTGAATTGTTTTGCTGTTCACTTAAATTGTGATGTTGGACAAATTATGTGCTTCAATTTTCTCAAAGTAAAATGGCTTATAACATAATGAATGTAAAGCTTTAGCATAGTGTACTACCATAGCCTATTCCTTGTTGCTACACAATGAATTACTTTCGTGCTATTATTATGGAGAGGATTTAGATAAGCAGAGAATGCAAAGAGGAGAGAGTGCTTAAGCAAAGACAAGGTATGCATTTTTACAGGCCAGAAGAGATTTCTTACCAGAGAAAGGTTGATAAAATGGAGAAAGGCAGGGTGTAAAAATTAGCATTCAAAGCAGTAGATTTTGTAGGCCCCAGGGAGAAACTAAGGTTTTTAAGGAGTCCATTGATGTGATTAAATATGCATTTGGAAAGACAGCAGAAGGAATGTGGAAGGATGCCTTAGGCCTTAGGGGAAAACTAAGGGACTGGGAGGAGCAGGAGAGACGTCTTTGTCAAAAAGCATAGCAAAGAGGCAATTAGATAAGTTTTGGTGAAATTTGTGGCAGTAGGTGAGAGAGAAAAAAGATTCCAGAGTATTATAGCAAATCAAGCCTATCAGATTTGTAGAATATGTGGATATGAGGGATGAGGAAAATGGAATGCTGAGAGTAATTCCCAAGTTTCTTGTTTGAAGACTTAAGTGAATGGCTTAGGTAGATGGTGATAGTCTTAACTGAATTAGAAGATGAAGCAAGTTGGGAAAAATGCAGTGATTTCCATTTGAGCTGTATTGCATTGAAATGCATCCAAAATATACCTAGATGAAGATAATCTGACAGCTAGAAAATAAAAGTAAATGAAGGAAATAGAAAAATTCTGAAAGAGGAACTAGTCGAGATGTCCTTGAGGCAATTTATCCTTCTCAGTGTATTGGGTCTTTAAGAGAGAACACTTTGCTAGAGTGGGTGGGGTGGGGGTGGGGCAGGAAACTACTGTCAAAATTAGGTATCTACTGGACCTGTGTAAGAGCCATGTTAATTTAGTCAATACACATGGGCTGTCCGGAAAAAAACCCCAGCCATCGTCAATATGATGAGAATGGTGACATGGCTGGATATTTTCTGGGCAGCCTTGTAGACCCCGAAGGATTGGCAGACCTGAGTTTAGAGATGTGAGACTCAGAAAAGACATATTTGTCCTGTACAGACCAAATTAATTACATCTGGAAACATAAGCTCATGTGTGTAGTAAGTTACGTAAGATATAACTAAGTTATTGCAAATCGTGATTCTATATGTAACAAAATACATCCTTTGTTTTCCCACACAGTACATATTGTAGCTAAAGGCTTTCTCTCTTTCTATACAATGCTGTTGCTGTCTGCTTATGAAGCTTGCCAATTGTAAAAACAAGATATAATTCTGTGACCAAAAACACAATATCAGACGGTTTTGACATCTCATGCCTTACTACCAGATATGTAGCTGAAACAACTTGGAAGTGAGCAAAGAAAGAAATAATAAATTATTTACATGAATGAAAAGCTAATACTAAATAAAGTTTAGGTCATCAGTCATGATTCGATATTTGTTCAAGTCAAAAGAGGCAAAACAGAAAGATAGAACTAATCTTATCACACTCAGACTATCTCCAGTTTTCTCAACGAATGTCCCAAGTGAAGAACTTTTATATAGATTTTAATAAGTGAATTTCAATTGGCTCTCTGAAGCTATAATTACCATCTTTTCATCCACACCTGTATGCTGATTGTCTTTCTTTTGCTCCTCCAGAGCCACTCTGCCTGCTCTCCTTCCTGGAGTCTAGGGCAGGGAGTACATCAATGGGGTCAGTGCTCTCAGCCTTCAAACTGAGTTTGGCCAGTGGTGAGGAAGCACAGACAGGAAACTGTAAGGTGGGAAGAGAATGAGGTCAGTATATTTATTCCCCTGGCTTTCTCCCTGAAAAGTTACCTGGGGCTGTCTGTTGCCTTTCTGGGAAGTCACTACCCTTCAAGTGGCCTGCTCTACATGACTCACTCTTCCCTGGTCTGGGAACCTCTCCCTCCTCTTGTTGCTTTGGATCTAGGAATATAATAGCTTTATAGTCCTGGATTCATGCATATTCCTTCAGTTCCCTATACCTTGGCTCACTCCCTTTTAGTTGGTCCCTCGCAGGGGAAGGGAGAAACATTAAAATAACCTTAACTGAAGATTTTCTGTTGTTTGCCGAAAACTAGGATTTCCATTGACTAAAAATCACTTCATGTTGTGGTTCACTGCTTAAACTAGCCATATTTTACAGGGTGTGTTTTCTTTTTAATAAAATCACAGATTTTTACTGTGGAATTCTACTTTAGATATCATCTGGTCTAACTGTTCCTTTAAATGAGCAAATGATTGGACAAGGACATGTAATCAGTGAGTAACAGTGTAAGAGCTTAAATCCCCAGTATCCTTCCTCTCTAGTCAGGGGTCTTTACCCTTCAACTGTCCCTCTTTTGTTTCTCTGGAGGCTTCTTCGTTCACTTGGCTCTTGGAATGCCTTCCAGATGGCTCAGGTAGGACTGGGGGACCTGGGATTCTCATTAAAGACTTGCAGTTTATTCCTGTTTTCAGTTGCTTTCTCCTGCCTTCTGAGATTGGTCCTTGCTATTGCTAAATCTTTCTAAGGGTCTTTAGATCAATTTAACTCATACTTCCCCATGAAGGCAATTAGGATTCAAATTCCTGATGATGGGGTCAACTTAGGCTTGAACTTCCAGTTACAACTTAATCTACAAAACACATTTTAGGGGTCTAAAATAATAGCCATCACTTTCCTATCTCTCAGAATTTCTGTGAGACTGGAATTTTATTTTATTTATTTATTTTTATTTATTTATTTTTTGCTTTTTGGTATGTGGGTAGCTCCCTGACTGGGAATCGAACCCAGGCCGCAGCGCTGACAGCGCCAACGCCGAAGCCTTAAGCCACTACACCATCAGGGAACTCCCAAGACTGGGATTTTAAAATGATTCAGTTGTAAAGCCTGAGTCTGGCTCAGAATCTGGCATTCCATTGCAGTCAGATGCAGCTAAAACTGGAAGAATGGGAACTAGGGCAGTTGGGAACTAGCTAGGAATCTCTCCCCCAAGAAATCTCAGAAGTTCTCTATCTGGTATCTCTCTTTGGGCTGGTTTGGATCTTCTCACAGCATGGCTGCCTGAAAGCAGTCAGGCTGCATAGTGGGTAGTTGAAGACTTTAAAGTGAAAATTCCAGTGAACAAGTGTAAGCTATATCACTTTTTATGGCCTGTTTGAAAGTCACATAGTGTCACTTATACTATATTCTTTTGACAAAAACATTCACAAAAGCCCACTCAGTATCATGAGGACAGGATAGAGACCCCATCTCTTGATGGGTGGGGTGTCAAAGTCACATTGTAAGAAGCGCATATGAAATGGAAGATACTATTGGGGATAGTATCCTTTTGGGGAAATAGAAACTGCAACACAACTCCTCCATCTAATTTTTTTTTTCTTTGTATGTGGGTAGTTACCTGGCTGGGAATCGAACCCAGGCCGCAGCGTTGACAGCACCAGTGCCGAAGCCCTAAGCCACTACACCACCAGGGAACTCCCTAATTTTTTCTATGTAATTTCTTTTTGTATGACCAAAGAGTTTTTAAATCAATCATACAGAAAAGATATAGAGAATTATATAATAAACACTCTTATTCACTACCTTGCTTTATAAATAAAACGTTTAAAATATGTTTTATTTATATTTAAATAAAGTTAAAACTCTTCTTTGCTTACATTTCTCTTTTTCCAAAGAGATAAACATTCCTATATTGGGTGTTTATTATTGTTATGCCTGTCTTTGTACTTTTAATACACATATCTTTAAATAATAGTAAATTTGATGTCTTTTTAAGCTTTATACGATTCTTTAGAACATTGAAACTTATTTTTTAAACTCATTTTTCTGAGATTTATCCATGTTGATATATAGCTACAATATAAGCTTACTTAAAGGCTCAGATGGTTAAATATGTTAGGTTTTGTGAGCAATCTCTGTTGCAATTACTCTTCTGCAGTTCAAGTATAGAAGTAGCTCTACTTGATATGTAAATGAGTGGGTGTGCCTGTGTTCTAATAAAACTTTATTTACAAAAAGTGGTGGCAGAATACAGAATTTGGACTATGGGCAACAGTTTACTGACTCCAGTTCTAGTATAAAATTTATGACACTTCAGATATATTGTGTTCTCTGAAAGTTACTTTAGGTTATAACCCATTCCTAACCCCATCCTTACCTTGCTCCTCTGTCTTTAGGAAGAAATTTTGAGAAACACTGATTTAAGAGTAAAATGGACAGATTTACTAGATTTTGATTTGTGAGAAGTTTCATTGGAATCTAGTTTTTATAATTTGTTCTTGAAGGAAGGCTCAGTAAACTCATGTCTTTGGACCCCTCTAGATATAGTCTTTTAAACTTGTTCTGGCTCTTTCTTACTTTGCCTTCTCAGCCTAGAAAACTTCAATTCATATTTAAAAATTTCTCTCAAATGCCACTTCCTCCAGGATGGCTTTCCCGATACCTATTAGGTAAAGGAAATGCTTTCCCTGTATTCTCACACTTAGTCCATATGTCTACTCCAAAACTTAACTTAGAGCTATAATTATTTGTTTGCATGACTGTCTTCCCATTAAATTTTTGATTCTCTAGAGGACAGGGATTCATTCTAGTATTTATCTTGGTTTCCAACACAAAACTCAGAGCTTGATATCTAGATATACCTTACCTATTTCCTGTTCAGAAAAAAAAAGTGCAGCTTGCTGCAGTGTTCATTTAATTTTACATAAACATGCTGTTTGAGGCTGAAGCAAATCTGGCCAGTTGTTGATGTGAAAATAAAATATAAAAACTGTTCTTGGGAGTTCCCTGATGGTGTAGTGGCTTAAGGCTTCGGCGCTGGAGCTGTCAACGCTGCGGCCTGGGTTCGATTCCCAGCCAGGGAGCTACCCACATACAAAAAAAAAAAAAAGAAAATAAGAGAAAAACTGTTCTTGTCTCTAAACCTAATGTAACAATGTATATGATGATCAGTGATAATATCTTTTCATGTGGTAAATTTCAAAGCACAGAACTTTAGGGATAAGGTTAGGACTATAATCTGGGAGTTGTCTGTGGGGTGACACTGCAGCCTCAAGTGCCGCTGGTGAGTATGCTCAGGGTGAACGGGAAATGGGCTGTAAGTTGTTGAAAAACAAAAGGGAGGGAGGAAGGAACTAGAGTCTCTTCGGGTGTCTACTTGAAACAAGAAACAAATTGATATAATCTACAGGCCTCTAAAAGTGAAGATAGTTCTCTGTTCATCATTCTGTGCCACCTTTCCTTAGAGCATTTCTTCACACCCTCCCACTTCCTCTTTGCAGGGAGGCAAATAAATCACATCTTCTTTTATACAGAAAACCATAATTTTTGCATAGAAAACACTTTGTTGTACATTTTCTTATAATCTAAATTCCTAGGTTCTAAGAAGTTGAACACACTCAAAACTATTACTATTTATGAAGAAGCGTAATTTAAAATATATCTTTTTTCTAGATTAGTTTAGAGAGAAAAAAATACATTGTTTAAATCTGTTGACTTTAAATAGCCAGCTGTTTCTCAAAAAATAAAGAGTTGATTATTGGAAAAAACAAAGAATTGTAATTTGGGTATGCAGTCTGATGATGAACTACACACAAGTCCAAAGAACAAAGGAGAGGAACTTTTATTATATAGGAAAGGGAGAGTTCAGAGGTGCTGTTGTAAATGAAACAAACTGGGAGTTTGAGGTGTAGTGGCTTTTTACTGGCTGAGTTATAACAGTATTTCATTGGTTGAAAGTGGTTGCTTTGGGAGGAGAAGATTCTTGTTCTTCATCCTGGATAGTAGAATAGAAAAACATCTTGTTGGCTATGAAAAGTATGTCTCTTGCTGTTTGGGATAATTGACAGTGAGTGGCAGGGCATGAGAGCTCCCCATATAGGCCCTCTCAACTCCAATTTAAATGAGGTTTCTGTTTATTAATCTTCCAATCTCATAAATATAATATTTAGTTTGCTATTCAGAGTATTGCCTGTGAAGGGGAAAGGTTATTGACATTAAAATACTTGCTATAGAAGAGGTCTTTCCCCAGTTTTTTTACATTATTTTGCTGATTTGCAGGGGCAAGAAATACTGTATAACTTATGTGCATATATCCATTTAGTAATTTGTTTAATGCAAATTTTTTTATCAGGTATACTTTTTATTTATTAAAAAATTACTTACAACATAATTCACTTTTGTTGGTATACAGTTTTATGAGTTTTGACAAATCCATAAAGTCATGTAACCACCACCATTATCAAACAGAATAGTTCCAGTACCCCTAACATTTCAACAAATACTTATTTTTAAAAAAGGGTTTTTATTAAAAGCATAGCTAACATACAATATTACATTAATTATTACTTTCATAGTATACCATAGTTATTTAACATTTACATGCTTAAAGATGTGATCACTATGATAAATCCAGCAACCACCTGACACTGTACTATGATATCACAATATTATTGACTATATTCTCTGTGCTGTATATAACATCCCCATAATTTTTTTGTTTTATGTCTGGAAACTTGGACCTCTTATTTCCCTTCGCCTTCTCCCCCTTTTTAATTTTTCTATTACAATTGACATTCAATATTATTTTGTACTAATTTCAGGTATACAGCATAGTGGTTAGACATTTATATAATTTAAGAATGATTCCCCTGGCACTACACATAGTTATTACAATATCATTGACTATATTCCCTATGCTTCATTTTACATCCCCATGACTGTTTTGTAACTACCAATTTGTACTTCTTCATCTCTTCACCTTTTTCACCCTGCCCCTCTACCCACTCCCATCTATCACTCCTACAAATCTAGCACCGACCTGACACTATACATAGTTATTACAACTTTATTGACTACAGGGTCTGGCAGAAGTAACACCCAGACTTGAGTTATGATTTTATTACAAGATTGTAATAAACTGTAATTTTATTATAAAATCATAACCATACATGCTTATAGTTACATAAATAAAACCCCTTTTTATAAGCTGGTAATCCATACCAAATCTTTTCTTACAAAATCATAAGCATGTATGGTCATAATCTTGTAATAAAATCATAACTCAAGCCTGGACTTTACTTTTGCCAGACCCTGTATATTTCCTAGGCTATACCCTACATCCCCAGAACTTTATAGCAACCAATTTGCACTTCTTAAGCTCTTCCTTTTTTTTACACCCACATCCCCAATCCCCTCCCATCTGGGAACCATCCAAATGTACTCTGTATCTATAGTTTGTTTCTGTTTTGTTTATTTTCTTCTTTAGATTCCACATATAAGCAAAATCACATTGCATCTTTCTCTTTCTGACATACTCCACTCAGTACAATACCCTCCATGTGTATCAATGCCACCGCAGACCAATGCAGATTCAGATTTGGCCCTGTGGGGGCGGGCTCAATGCAAAAAAGATCCTGCTCCCCTGCTGGCTGCAAAGGAGGAGGAATCCACACAGGGAAAATGGCGACTGTCCTTCAACCCTTGCTCCGAAACCATACACCTCAGATTGCTTCCCCATATGCCTCTGATGCCCCCAGAGTCACTGTTTTTCTGCCAGAGCTCAGGATGAGTGCCTGCAAGTGAGTGAATGAGTGAGTGCGCACAAGCCCTTTAAGAAAACGGCTGGTTTCCCACAGCCTTCCATCCCACCTAGATGGTCAGAAACCCCACTGTTTTTCACAGCCAGAGGTTGTGTGGGCTCTTCTTCCTGGCACCAGTACTCTGGGTTGGGGAGCCTGGGGTGCCTCGCTTCTCCTGGGGAGTCTGGTGTGAGGCTGGGGTGCCACAGCTGAGATATTTCTCCTGATTCCCAATAGCCAGAGGGAGGTTTGGGGCAGCCTGTTTTGTGTCTCCACCCCTCCTACTAGTCTCAACATGTCCTTAGTTATAAAACTTCTGTTCATCTAGAGTTCAGATGATTCTCCAGGTTGACTGTTCTATAATTTAGTTACAATTTTAATGTGTTCACAGAAGGAAGTAGGCACAGCGTTTATCTATGTCACCATCTTGGATCTCTCAACAAATACTCTAATGCAGATTTAATGAAAGTGAATAGCATGATGGAAAGAACATGGGCTCTAGAGTCAGACCTGAAATTAAATCTGGAATCTGCTAATTACCAGCATTGTGGCATTGGGAAACTTATTTAATTTATTTGAATCTTGATTTCTGTATCTGAAATGGGAATGATACCTCTCATAGTGCAACTAGAATCAAGTAAGACAAAGTCTCATTTTATAGGCACTCAATAATGCTTACTTTTCTCTATTTTTTGTTAACAATATCTGAGTGCATTCAGTCAATAGAATTTTTATTTTTTATTATTATTTTTTGGTTGGTTCCCTGAGTGGGGATCAAACCCAGGCCATGGTGGTGAGAGCACTGAAACATAGCCACTACACCACCAGGGAACCCCAGTCAATAGAATTTATTCTGGTTTTTAAATGGTTCTGTTGGTGATTTGAAACAATAAAGAATTTGGAATGGGAATCATTGTTGTCATTTTACAATGCATTTTATGGCTTTGGGCTTATAAGTTCTAGGACCTCTTTCCTATGGGTTCCAGTGAACTCAAGATGGAGTCGGATTATAAAGTGCTAACTTCTGCTTGGCAAATTTACATATCCAAGTTATTTGGGTGTTTTATTAGTTCAACAAGCAAATTATAGTGTTCTAAAGACACCTTAAGTAATTTTTTATTCTCTTATGAAATCCTAGATTTCCAAAACTCAAAAAGATTTACTGTCAGCCTTCTCTCTGTCCACTCCTAGGCTCCAAATTTAAAACCTAAATCTTTGTAAAGCCCTAAAAATCACAATGCAATTGCAAAAAATATTCACAACGTAATAGTTTCATTTTCTCTCTTTTACCTGAAGTAATATTTACATGATGCAAATAAACCAAATACATCTAATGCACTTCTTCCAAAACTCTACTGCTAAAAATGGCATTTTATAAGATTTCCATTCTGTGAGGAAATTTTGTTATTCCTTTTAGGTTGTTGGAAGAGAATTTTTCTAGGATATTTAGCTTGCATATTTTCCTTTACAAACTACCATGAAGTTTTTTTTTATCATGAGCATTAATATAATTTGTAGACTACAAAAATTTTAGCCAAAGACTATATTAGACTGGGAAGTAAAAAGGACTGCTTTGGGAAAATTGTATCTTTTATTGGCTATCAATTTTCAATCTGTAAATTGAGGTGCACAGGAAAGTTGGTAGTACAGGTACACCTCAGAGATATTAAGAGTTCAGTTCCAGACCACCGCAATAAAGCAAGTCATAATCTTTTTGTTGGTAGAGGATCTTGTTTTTAATTTGTAAAATACACAACATCTGCAAAGTGCAATGAAAGCGAAGCACAATAAAATGAGATATGCCTGTATCAGATTAGAGTAAACCACTAACTCTTAGCTGGTGATGCGATGGTTGAGAGTTTAAGTTTTGGAGTCAGCTTTCGAATCCGCTCTTTGAGGCAAACCTCAGCTTCCTCAGTTGTAATCTATTAGGTACCTAATAGATTTGTGGAAAGAGTTAATGAGGTATCACATGTAATTACTTAACATATCATTTGGTGAATGTTGATTGCCATTATCAGCAGCAGCTATTGGCAGGACTCAGAAGCAATTTATGTGTGAGTTTTTTAGAATTATAATTAATAATTCCTTCTCCATCAAGTACTTATACTTATTGTATTTGTTAATGTTTTTAAAATTTATTGGAGTGACATTGATTAGTAAAAATTAGATCGGTCCCGGTGTACAATTCTACAATTACATCTTCTATGTGTTGTATTATGTGTTAATCACCCAGAGTCAGTTCTCTTACCATCATGACACATTTGTGTCCCTGTCCCTTCTTCCCCCTTACCTTCAGGTAACTACTAAATTATTTACTGTGTCCATGAGATTTGTTTCTTTGTTGCTTTTGATTTTATCAATCAAAACAAAATTTCACCATCCCTTTCCCTTATTTTACCCACTCTCCCATCCCTCCTCCCACCTTAAAGAAGTCCCTCCTACATTCTTTGTAGTACTGGTTTGGTGATGAGTATTTCTTTAACTTTGCCTTATCTGAGAAGCTCTATTTTTTTGCGTGGGAGGCAGTATTTCCCTGGCTGGGAATCAAACCCAGGACACAGTGTTGAGAGCACTGAAGCCTAGCCACTATACCACCAGGGAACCCCTGTGAGAAGTTCTTTATCTGTCCTTCAATTTTGAATGCTAGCCTTGCTGGATACATTATCTTGATTGTAGATCCTTGTTTTTCACCATGTTGAATATTTTCTGCCAATCCCTTTTGGCCTGTAAAGTTTCTGGTGAGAAATCAGCTGAGAGTCAAATGGGTGTCCCTTTATAAGTTACTACTTACATTTCTCTTGCCATTTTTAGAATTTTCTCTTTTTCTTTAACTTTTGCCATTTTAATTATGATGTGTCTTGGTGTGTTCTTGTTTCAGATCATCTTGTTTGGGACTCTTTGTGCATCCTGGGCTTGTATGTCTATTTCTTTCACTGAGTTAGGAAAATTGTCAGTCATTATTTCTTCAAACAATTTCTTAATTTCTTGCTTTTCCTCTGTCCCTTCTGGTATACCTATGATTCTGATATTCTTCTGCTTAAAATTGTCCCAGAGGGATCTCAAACCATCCTCTTTTTTCTGGATTCTCCTATCTATCTGTTTTAAAGGGGTGTTTTCTGCTGGCTTTTCCTGCAAATCACCGCTTTGCACTTCCATTTTATCTAGTTTGGTAACATTTATTCCATTTTTTTATTTCAGTTAATGCAGTCACTATCTCTCTCCAGTTCTTTATAATGGTTTGTAAGTCATCTTTAATTCTTACTATCTCTGTATTGAAATTATCATTCAGTTCCTTAAGCATTTTTATAATTGTTGCTTTGAGCTCTGTTTCTGATGGGTCACCTGTCCTCATCTCTTTAATTTTCTGGTTTCTCATTTTTGCAGCCTCTCTGGGCCCTTGCTGCTGCAATTTCTTTGATGTTTGCTGCTGATATTGGGCAGGCAGAGGTCTGTGGTGGAGGGGCATTTGCAGTCTTGTTTTCTTCCTGAGAGTCCAGAGGTTGTACAGGAAGTTTGGGTGTGATTATGCCTTTCTGTTCTTGGTTTGCCCCTCATGCAGATTCTGCCCTGAGCCTTGGGGTCAGTTTTGTATGCTGACCTTTATTTTTTGTTTTTTAATAGAAATATTTTTATTGTTAAAACCATCCTGCTTGTGGGCCAAGAATCACGTGCATGCAGCCCCCTCTCTCCTTCTCCTTCCCAGACAGAGCATTTGCACTGCAGCTCCTTACCGCCCAGTTGCTCCCAGTCATCTGGGAACCAGAGTGAAGTCCAGCCATTGCGGAAGTCCAGACCAGTCTGCACCTCCTGGAGTCAAAATGAGGTGGGTGTGGTATTTCAAGCCCCACCTCTGGGCCTCCTTTTCTCTGTCCTGCAGACCGAGTGAGGCCCAGAGTGCTCTCTCACTGCCTTCTTCCTCCTCCCTCCCTGAGTGGTAGAGTTCCAAGCAGGGACCCGCACACAGCCACATCCCTTCCCTTCTTTTTATTTCTCCTTTGTTTAACCCACTGCCCACCTGTAGATACCTTAATGCAACAAGTGGGTTTCTTAGCTGTGGTTGTGCATTGTGTAGAGGGTCCTTGGTTGAGATATAGGTGTTTTCTTAATTGTAATCTCCAGAGCTTTTCGGAGATCTCTCTCAAGCTGCCATTTTGTTACATTCCCTGTATTTGTTAGTTTTTATTGCATAATAAGCCTCTTTAAAACTTAGAGGCTTAAAATAATAGCCATATATTTAATTCATTATTTTATATGTTAACAATTTGGGTTATGCTTAGCTGAGCTTCAGGTCTCAGATGATGACTAGATGGTCTAGAATGGTCTCACCTGAGATAGTCTGTCACTGCACCACATGGGTCTAGCCTGGGCTTGTCCACATGGTAGATGTACATGGTTCTAAGAGAGCCAGTGGAGGCTACAAGGCCTCTAGATGCCTAGGCTTGGAATTGACACTGTGTCAATTCACCAGATTTTATTGACCAAAGCAAATCATGAGGCTAGCCCAAATTTAAGGAGAGAGCAAATCAACTCCCCTTCTTTACAGAAGGAGCTGCAGAAACTTATTGCAAAGGGGCAGAGAAGCAAATAATCGACATTTTGGTAATTAATCTAAAACACTATCCCCTACTAACCCTGTTGAAAATATTACCCATTGGTAGCTTTTATGGCATTAGTAATTTTGTTACTTTATTTCCCATAATCTTCTAATCTCTCAGTCTACCAAATATTATTGCTGTAAATGTGCTTCATATATTTGCTGTTTCAGGTTGAATCTTTCTATCACATGACCAGTTGATGCTCATAAAATTTAATCTACCTCAAGCTTTGACTCAGTATTATTTTACCTAATCCCAACTAAAGCAAAATTACATACTTTCTTGAGTGACTCTTTAGAATATATCATGGTGCAATCTGAATGACATTGAGAAAGATTGTTTTGTTTGTTTTAAATCCATAGCAATAAAATTTGCTTTTAAGAGCAACACACTAATATTTAGTTTCTTAAAACTAATCATGAATCCTAGTAGAATTGACTAAAGATAAAAAGACTGACGATATTGAGTATTAGCAAAAATATAGAGCAACTGAGTTTTTCATACATTGCCAGTGAGAGTGCAAATTGATTCAATCAAAACCTGGGCAGTTTCTACATACCTGCTATTCTAGGAGCAATTCCACTCATAGGTATATATGCCATAGAAATTAGTGCATATATCCAACAAAATATGTACAAGAATGTTTATACAAGAATTTTCATAGAATGGAATACTACATAGCAATAAAAAAGAATGAACTACTAATATATGCCACAACATGAGTATCTCAAAATAATTACGTTGACTAAATGAAGCTAGGAACCAGCAGCACATACTTTAAGATTCCCTTTATATAAAGGTCAAGAAGATGCATATTTAATTTATAGTGTTAGAAGTAAAAACTCTGGAAAGTGGAGAAATTGGTGGTATTGAGTGGGGACAGCACAAAAGAAACTTTTGGGTGATAGTAACATTCTATATTATGATCCATATAGTGGCCACAGGAGAGTTTATATATGTAAAAATGTGGGGAGCTATACACTTATATGTTCACTTTACTGTATATAAAATGTTTATACATGACTGTACTTACATAATTATATAGATGTCCTTCTTAGAAAAAGTACATTTTTAAATATCTATTGGTGGTATAAATGAAAACTTTAATCCTACCCCTGGTTTCAGGGTTGATCTGTATAGAGATATTAAAAAGTTTTCTGCTCATCCTCCTCTCCTTTCAGCGATTAATTAGGGAGAAAGTCCAGTATCTTTTAATTTGATCTTGTTGCAAGTAAAGAAAAGCTACATTTAAAAGATTCTGTAGGCTCTGCCATTAAAGATATTGATGAGAGGTTTGTTGTTTTGTTTTTTTGGAAAGGTATTTACACACACATATGTGTTTGTACGTGTATGCATGTGTGTATATATGCATATGTGGTGCATTTGTATCCATAGTGTGTATGTGTGTGCATGTATGTTTTCTATTAGGTTCTCATAGGAAGAATGAGCAGGCATAATTTTCCTCTAAAATAGCAAAGGTTTATGAAAGGCTATGTTGCTTTGTGTCTCAAAATTTTGCTGAAGATCTCAAGTGATATTATTGTACGTATAAATGCAGAATTGGGGAAACGTTCATCTTCAGATGAATTGCTCTAGGTGAAGCACAGGACCTAAGAGTAGTACATCACTCCTATGTTAGAGAGTAGAATATTTCTAAAATAGAGTTGGAATCTCATTGTGAAGGGAAATGGAGGGACTTTCTGGGGTAAAGTGAACTTTGAGGGAAGGTGATGGAAGCAAGTCTAGGAACTGTGGTGCTTTGCCCAAGGGGACCCTAGTTTCTGTTCCCTTGGACCTTTAGCATCCAGTTCTGTTTCTTTTCTATACTGCAATCCACTCTATCTTTCCCTAAATTCTTCAGAAAAACACAGCCATTCCATAGCCTTATGTTAGTGATATTGTGGGGACAGTGGGTAGGGAATTAAGAGACAAATCAGTAAATTGAAGAAAAACCTTACCACCTCACCTCTTCATGATGCCGATGTAACTAGAACCACAGTGTGTAGAGAGGAATGATGGTGATCCTAGAATTCACAAAGCCATCTATCAGGAGTGAAGTGAACCAAACCCACACTGGTAGTTGTGGTTGGGACCTATGTGGTAACACAGAAGCTGCTGTAGCATGGACAAATACAGGAGGAGATGGGACACCAACCCACTGAGGTGAAGCAGGGTTCGGAAAGGTGAGGGAGAGTGAGCAGACATTAGGCTCACATTGCAGTTTAGGATCTTTGATAAAAAGACTGACATGTGAATGAGAAGATAGAAAAAAAAGAGAACTATTGGATTTTTAAAATTTGTTTAAATACCCTATAATTTTAAAAACCAAAATAAGGAGCCAAAATGCAGTTACACTTAGCTTCCTGATATCATGAAATTATGGGGACAAGTTGAAGTAAGGTAGAATTTTTTTTTTTTTTAAAAAGGTATGGTTATACTCAAAATATATTCCCTGAGGATTTTATTTTTTCTGAATTATTCATACGTCAGTGGGAAAAAGTTATGGATTAGAAATGAATGTGATTAAAGGTGGTGTATATCTTTAGCAACTTCATCTAAAGTCAGCAAATATGCTAAATTATTTTTAATTGTCAAAAAGGTCAAAAGAAACTCAAGGAGAGTGAATGTAATTGAGTCAGGGGCATGCCCCTGTCAGATTTTGTATTCCGTAACTTCAGCGAAGCAACTCTCAAAATATTGCTAGAAGATTTTTGTATGTCCTATAGTCTTGGAATGAAATAGAATAGATGTCCCTGAATGTCTCCTTCGAAGCAGGAAGTCCTATCAGGTCAATAGTATAAGTAGTTTGGTTCACAGAGTAAGTATATTTGTTTTCCCTGTATCTTTTTTGGGCTCTGTACCAATCCATATATAGTGATTAAGATATTCACTCTTAGTTACCATATGACCTGGCAATCCCTCTTCTGTGTATCTACCTCCAAAATTTAAAACCTTAGTCTGCATAGACTTATGTACCCCAGTGTTCATTGCAGTGCTATTCATGGTGCTCAAGCAATGGAAATAACCTAAGTGCCCTTCGATAGATGACTAGATAAAGAAGCTGTGGTTCATATACACAACGGAATATTACTCAGCTATAAGAAAAGATGAAATACTGCCATTTGCAACACGATGGATGGACCTCAAGAACATCATACTAAGTGAAATAAGCCAGACAGAAAAAAAATCAAGAACCATATTACTTCACTCATATATGGACACTCATATATGGAATATAAAATGGAAAGCAACAAAGAAAAAGAAACCTCAATAGTTTAGTGGTAACCTGGGGACAAGTTGGGGAGGGGTGCAGGAAGAGGAAGGAAGTGGGAGCGGAGGGAGAGGGAGCCAAATATAATGGTGATAGAAAGAGAACTGACACTGGGTGGTGAACTCATAATACAACACATAGATGATGACTATAGAATTGTACATCTGGAACCTATGTAATACTTGTTAACCAATGTCACTCCCATAAGTCTAACAATGAAAAAGGTGCATAGATAGGCACCCTTAGGTATCCATAACAAGATGGACTAAAGAGTACTGTGGAGCCTGTGAACCAGTATTTAAGAGGATCCAAATAATGCAAAACAAGAAAGAAAGAGAAAGGAGGGAGGGAGGGAGGGAGGGAGGGAGGGAGGGAGGGAAGGAAGGAAGGAAGGAAGGAAGGAAGGAAGGAAGGAAGGAAGGAAGAAAGTGACTCTGAATGAGGCTCAGTTTTGGAGTACTCAATTCAATAATGGTGTAGTCACTCAAGTATGTAGACTCACATAGTCATTCTATTTGCTACTGTTTATAAAACCAGTTTATAATTTTCTAGTAAATTATTGGCAAGATTCCTGAAGTGATTTTATTTTATATTTTAATTGGTAGGCATTTGTCTGTGGCTTAAAAATGCTTAGTGATTCAAATGCTTCAGATATTGCATTATTAATAGTTTGCTTGGGTTTCCATAACAAAATACCACAAACTGGGTGGCTTAAACAAAAGAAATTTATTTTCTCAGAGTTTAAAGACTAGAAGTCCAAGATCAAGGTGTTGGCAGGTTTGGTTTCTCCTGAGGCCTCTTTCCTTGGCTTGCATGTGGATGCCTTCTTGCTGTGTCTTCAGGTGATCTTTTCTCTCTGTGTGTTTGCACCTCTGGTGCCTTTCCCTGTTCTTGTAAAAATATCAGTTATATTGGATTAGAATCTCACCTTTATGACCTATTTAACTTTAATTACCCTTTTCAAAGCCTTGTCTTCAGATACAGTGACATTGGGGGTTAGGACTTGCTGACCTTAAAAACTAAACAGTTATTTTACCAGAATAAATGAACTTATTCAAGAATAGCAGAAAACTGCAACCCAGGAAATGCAAGGTATGGCAAAACCATAGGCAAGTCCAGAGAACAAATGAGAGTAATGATCTTTTATAGAGGAAAGAAGAAGTTGGGAGGAGCTGTGTTAAACAGATTCCATTGGAGGAAATTGGAAGTTCAGAGTGTAGTGGCTTTTCATTGACTGGGCTGTTGTTTCAGGAGAGGGGAAAATCTTGTCTCCTACTGCAGAGATAGTGGAGTAAAAAACATCTTCCTATTGGAAATGTTGGGCATCTCTTGTTTTGCTTGAAACAACCCTTCTAGCCATCCCAACTCCAAAATTGGTTGGGGTCTTTTTACTTAAGTTTTACAGACTTGAACACATGAATTTTAAGGAGAAGGGGACACATTCAGTCCATGAGGTATTGATACACTCATGAACTTGAAATTCTCTCATTACATGCTTTTCTTTTAAGATTACAGCTTATTATTAATTATAAACAACAAAATACCTCAAGTAAAGGATAAATTACTGTTAGAAAATCCCATGAGGAGTTCCCTGGTGGTGTAGTGGCTTAAGGCTTCGGCACTGGCGCTGTCAACACTGTGGCCTGGGTTCGATTCCCAGCCAGGGAACTACCCACATACAAAAAAAAAAAAAAAAAAAAGAAAAGAAAATCCCGTGAAAATAATTTAGAAATTTAAAATTTACTTGAGCAAGGTAAAACCTTGGATTGCTAAGTGCTAAATACATTATAACCACGTGTCAAATGTTAATCTTAAAAAATTTACTTATCGACAATATTAGTAAGATCACTGATAAATAAATAGCAAAAATCAACTGCATAGTAAAATGACACTGTGATCTTATCTCAGGACTCTTTTTTTTCCTTTTGACATATCATGTTAATCCTAAAATAGCCAAAACAAAAAAATTCTTTTCTAAAGCTAGTTAAGATAAAATGTTGTTCTTTAAGACAGGGATGCCCCCTGTCACCACTACTATTTAATACACTACTGGAAGTTCTAGCCACAGCAATCAGGCAAGAGAAAGGAATAAAAGGTATCCAAATTGGGAAACAAGAGGTCAAATTGTCACTATTTGCAGATGATATGTATAGAAAATTCCAAAGACTCCACCAGGAAACTATTAGAAATAATAAATGAATACAGTAAAGTCACAGGATACAAAATTGATGTATAAAAATCAACAGCATTCTTATCTACAAACAATGAATCCTCAGAAAAAGAAATGAAGGAGTCAATTCCTTTTGCTATCACATCAAAAAGAATGAAATACCTGGGAATTAACTTAACAAAGAACGTGACAGACTTATACATGGAAAACTATAAGACACTTTTGAAAGAAATTGAAACAGACATTAAGAAATGGAAAAATATCTCCTGTTCACGGATAGGAAGACTTAACATTGTTAAAATGGCCATTCTGCCTAAAGCAATCTACAGATTTAATGCACTACCCATCAAAATCCCACAATCATACTTTTGCAAAATAGATAAAAGAATTATCAGATTTATATGGAACCATAAAAGACCTCAAATTGCCAAAGCAATACTACATAACAAGAATAAGGCTGGTGGCATTACACTCCCTGACTTCAATTTATATTACAAAGCATCAATAGTCAAAACAGCTTGGTATTGGCAGAAAAACAGAAATATAGACCAACGAAACAGAACTGACAATTCAGAAATAAATCCACAAATTTATGGACAAATAATTTTTTATAAAAAAGCAAAAAAACATGCAATGGGGAAAAGACAGTCTCTTTAGTAGGTGGTGCTGGGAAAACTGGAAAAACATATGCAAAAGAATGAACCTGAGCTGTGAACTCTCTCCATATACAAAAATGAACTCAAAATGGATTAAAGACCTTCATATAAGACATGCAACAATAAATTGTATAGAAGAAAGAAAACATTGGTAATAAACATAGACCTAAGACTCAAGGAAGACTTCATTAACTTGACCTCAAAGTCAAGGAAAAATAAATAAATGGGGTGATATCAAACTAAAAAGCTTCTGCACAATGAAAGAAACCATCAACAAAGCAAAGAGACAGCCAACTGAATGGGAGAAAATATCTGCAAATAACACATCAGCTAAGGGTCCAATATCTAAAATATATAAAGAACTAATATGACTTAACAACAAAAAAACCAAACAACCCAATTAAAAAGTGGGCAGAAGAACTAAACAGACACTTCTACCATGAAGAAATACAAAGGGCCAGTAGACATATCAAAAAATGCTCATCCTCATTAGCTATCAGGGAAATGCAAATCAAAACCACAATGAGATACCACCTCACACCTGTTAGAATGGCTATTATCAACAAGACAAGGAATAACAAGTGCTGGAGAAGATGTGGAGAGAGAGGAACTCTCACACACTGCTGGTGGGAATGCAAACTGGTACAACCACTGTGGAAGACAGCATGGAGATTCCTCAGAAAATTGGGAATGGAGTTACCACATGACCCACCAATCCCCCTTATGGGGAATCTACCCAAAAAACTTGAAAACCTTTGTCCACAAAGACTTACGTACCCCAACGTTCATTGCAGCACTGTTCACAGTGGCCAAAACATGGAAAACGACCAAAGTGCCCTGTGATAGATGACTGGATAAAGAAGCTGTGGTACATATACACAATGGAATATTACTCAACTATAAGAAAAGATGAAATATTGCCATTTGCAACAAAATAGATGGACCTGGAGATCATCATGCTTAGCGAAATAAGTCAGACAGAAAAAACAAAAAACTGTATGACTTCACTCATATGTGGAATATAAAACTGAAAGCAGCAAAGAAAAACAAACAAACAAAAGGAACAAACAAATAACCCATGAACACAATCAATAGTTTATTTGGGGATGAGTGGGGAGGGGAGGGGAGAAAAGAGTGGGGGAGGAAGAGCAGGAAGGGGGAGCTGAATCTATGGTGATGGAAATAGAACTCACACTAGTGGTGAACTTATTATACATCAAGTTGACAATGCACTGTAGAATTGTATGCCTGAAACCTATGTAATCCTTGCTAACAGATGTCACCCCAATAAGTCTAACAATAAAAATAAATTTAAAATTTAAAAAGAAAAAGGTATGACTGAAGGAGATGGAAAAAAAATTGGCATAATAAAAAAATTACAAAAATTAAAAAAAAGTTGTTCTTAAAGAAAACAAATAACCCAATAATTCAAATTAATAAGTTCTAAAAGTATGTAGTGAGAAAAGAAAGAGCTTTGTATATGTACAAAAAAGATAAAAATTATATGTACATTTTGTGTTAAGAATAGCTACTCATTTTAGAAAAAGAGGAAGGTGTACTGAGATAAGTAATTTTGAAAGATGATTCTTGTTCAGATTTTACTCTCCTTTTTAAATAAACATGGCATGGATGCAACAGAAGAAGCCCGTGGTTGCTCATGAAGTCTGGAGTGGCTCTTGAGTGCTGGCAAGTTTCAGTGTTGTTCTCACAGACGTTCTCCCTATTTTGAAAGTCCTGAAATTTCATTAGGGTTTCAAATATGATATTATGATCACATAAAGTTATAGACATAAAAGACAGTTTTAATTACCTTTTCAAGATTCAAGTTGGACAAATTTACCATCTGTTCCCTTTCTCCAGCAACTATTACCACAGATTTTATCCACTGTAAATATCTTAATTTTGAAAATTCAGGTAAGGTATTTTTGTTGTTGCTGCTCAACGATGTTTTCTGAAAGAAAATATTTATATACCTCATTTTAATAGTTTCTAAAATGGCTTATGAAAATCAAAAGAGAAAATCTTTTCCATTTCTTTTTTCCCCCTCTGACAGTGGCAAATAATGCACTTTAAAAAAACCTATAAAGCAAGGATAAAAATCAATTTCAATATCTACAGAAACCCTGTTACAATGACAAGTTGCCTTCAAAAGAGTCTGGTACCTTGCTCTGTAGGAGAAAATTTAGAGAACAACATGGTAATTCACACTGAGTTCCACAAAGGTAAACATGTTTTTAGTAAAAAAAAAAAATCAGAATTGGTCAATTTTAAAATGATGAAATTTCTGAGCCCCAAACAGCCGGTTAAAGAGAGGAATTATAAAATATTTTTATATATGCATATAAAACAAATATAAACATGTGTATATATCTTAAGCATTTTATTTTAACCTAAAAACATAAATGCACATTTATTTACTAAGTTAGATTAAATTATAAAATTTCTTTTTAGGACAAAAGAATTTGCTGTCATTGTTGATATGAAACCCTTGATTAAAGTTCTATGTAATCTTTTTTGTATAAATGACATCCATAATGAATTGTTTAGAATTTTTAGTTTTTCTTTTTTTAAGGTGGTGTGAGAACTGGAAAAAACTTACACTCCTCCTCCAGTCTTTTGCTCCTAATCTGACATTTGTATGTGTGCGTGTGATGTACTTTTAGAATCTGTTTAAAGCATTCAAATTACTTTTTTCTGAAACAACTTTTTTCTTTTACATAATATTGATTAAATAACAGTTACACAATAAATACAATTGGCATAAAAGTGTTTTAAAAAACACTAACTCTTGATAAGCAAATAATTCAAAATGACAACAGCACATCAAAGACTAGCCTACTGGTATCCAGGACTTGATGGGTCCTGGAAAGCAGTGTGTTTTATAGAAGGAATAGTGCTAGCTTACCTGGGAATCTAATCCAAGATTGGTGGGAAAAGTTTCTACTAAACTACCTTCCAATGAAGTACTATTGACTTGCCCTCTTATCAGCAATGTATGAGAGTCCTCATCTCCTTCTACCCTAGTCCTCAAACTTTAGTGGCCATTAGAATTACTTGGAGAGCTTGTTTTAAATGCTGATTCTTGATATACCATTCTAATAGATTCTGATTGGGGCACATTCCAAGAATCTTCAAAACATCAACCACACATTTCTTAGGCAAGTGATCCATCAAAATATTTAACTCAAGGATGAGATTCTTTGATTCTCGTTTGTCCACTGTAGACTTAAAAAAAAAATTTGGTTAAGATTGCAAAATAACCCATCATTTCCCCTCTTTGATCCAATCAATTATTTCTAGAGAAATGACAGTTAGAAAAGAATTCTCTTGGTCTAGCTTTTCTATGATAGAAATTTAAAAAATCTAATATTAATATTTATTTTTTCTAATATTTTTTAATTTTATTTTTTAAAAAATTATTGAAGTGACATTGATTAGTAAAAATTACATAGGTCCCATGTGTACAATTCTACATTACATCTTCTATGTATTGTATTATGTGTTCATCACCCAGAGTCAGTTCTCTTTCCATCACTGTATATTTGTGTCCCTGTCCCTTCTCCCCCATCCACCTCTCCACTTACCCTCAGGTAACTACTAAATTATTGACTGTGTTCATAAGTTTTGTTTCTTTGTTGCTTTTCATTTTCTGTTAACATTCAAACTAAATTTTACCATCCCTTTATCTTGTTTTACACACTCTCTCATCCCTCCTCCCATCTTAAAGAAGCCCCTCTAACATTCTTTGTAGTGCTGGTTTGGTGATGATAAATTCCTTTAGCTTTTTCTTATCTGAGAAGCTCTTTATCTGTCCTTCAATTTTGAATGCTAGCCTTGCTAGATATGTTATTCTTGGTTGTAGATCCTTGATTTTCACCACGTTGCATATTTTCTGTCAATCCCTTCTGGCCTGTAAATTTTCTGGTGAGAAATCAGCTGAGAGTTGAGTGGGTGTCCCTTTATAAGTTACCACTTACATTTCTCTTGCTGTTTTTAGAATTTTCTCTTCTTTAACTTTTGCCATTTTAATTATGTTGTGTGTCTCAGTGTATTCCTGTTTGGGATCATCTTGTTTGGGATTCTCTGTGTATCCTGGACTTGTATGTCTATTTCCTTCATTGGGTTAGGAAATTTTTCAGTAATTATTTCTTCAAATAATTGTTTCAGTGATTATTTCTTGATCCCTTGCCTCTCCTCTGTCCCTTCTGGTACACCTATTATTCTGATAGTTTTATGTTTGATATAGTCCCAGAGGAATCTCAGTCTATCCTCATTTTTTTTGGAAGTAATATTTTAATTGTTCTAGCTGGGTGTTTTCTGTTGGCTTTTCCTGCAAATCACAGCTTTGCACTTCTGTTTTACCCAGTTTAGTGACTTTTATTCCATTCTTCATTTCAGTTAATGTAGTCATTATAATAGTTTGTAAGTCTTTAATGCTTGCTATCTATTGAAATTATCATTCAGTTCCTTAAGCATTTTTATAATCGTTGCTTTGAGTTCTGCTTCTGATGAGTCATCTGTCCCTATTTCTTTATTTTGAGCTCCTTTTCTCTGGTTTCTCAGTTTGGCAGCCTCTCTGGACCCTTGCTGCTGCAGTATCTTTGTTGTTTGCTGCTGATGTTGGAGGAGCAGAGGTCTGTGGGGAGGGGCATTTGCAACTTTGTTTTCTTCCTCTGGTTCTGGGGATTGTGCGGGGAGTTTTGGCATGATTGCACCTTTCTATTCTCAGTTTGACTCATGCGTGGATTCTGCCCTGAGCTTTGGGGTCAGTCCTCTATGCCAGTCTTTCAGACTATACTGGTTGTGGCCTGAGAAACGCATATGCAGCCCTCTCTCTTCTCCTTCCAGGCAGGAGCGTTCATGGTGTGGCTCCTCACTGCCCAGTCAGTCACTCTCCCTCTTCTGGGAACTAGAGTGATGTCCAGCTGCTGTGGTTTGCGGAACAGTCTGCACATTTTGGAGCCAAAGTGAGGTGGTTGTGGAATCTCATCCCCCATCTCTGGGCCCCCTTTCCTCTGTCCCATGAACCAAGTGAGGGCTGGAGTACTCTCCCGCCACCTTCTTCCTCCTCCCTCCCCCAGTGGTAGAGTTCCAAGCAGGGACCCTTGCACAACTGCATCCCCACTCTTCCCTTTTTATTTCTCTTTGTTTAACCTTCTGCCTGCTCGTAGGTACCAGTACCTTAATGCAATGAGTGGGTTTCGCATTGTGTTGAGGGCCCTTGGTTGAGTTATAGGCGTTTTCTTAGCAATAATCTCCAGAGTTTTTCAGAGGTACTTCTCATGCCACCATTTTGTTGCCTGCAAGTGTCATGTTTCTTTTTTAAAAAGTGAAGCTAGATGTTTGAAAAGTCCAGGTTATTTTAGCAGTAGTGGGTAAATCTCCTGAAGCACACTGGACACGTTTTTCACAGGGTTGAATTAGGATTCAGGGGTAATTCAGATTCTTGTCTATATATTAAACAATTTCAGAAGGGTAATCTCTCCTTAGTTTTTACACAAGTCACTTTGCTATCAAGCTGAATTTAAATAAAACTACAGCCATGTAAATGAAGAGATTTGTTCTCTAAAAGTTATGTCATACTAAAACCTGAATTTATGAGTAGGAGGTGATGCTCATTATCTCCTAAAAGAACAACAGTAGCCACATCAGGAAAACATACGCCCCCCCCTTTTTTTTACTAACACCTTTAGATGTTTAGGGGCTTCATTATTCTTGACTAAATCACAGTGTAGCTAACCAGTGTCTTGCAGAGAAAAGTAGAGAATGACTAGTTTATTGGGTTTTCTTGCTGTTTTGTCAGAGTTGAGAGGGTAATGCTGCAAAGGAAGATGATTTTTCTTCTGGGGCAATGTTTCTGAACTTCCCTTGCCAGCCTGGGGCCCTAGGACACTAAGTTAGCCTGGAGATCTAATGGATGTCAGGAAGAGAACACTGAGGGGTCAGGGCAAAGTTGAAATCTGTATCTGTGATTCTAGGAGGCTGAACCAGTTTCTTACTTTAAGGTGCCTGAGGCTTCTATCTCTGAGTCAAGCAGGAACTGTTAAAGGCCCCGGCCTTCTCAGAGAAATGTAGGACTAAATATATATGAGTATCAGTCTGAAAGTCCAGGACTCCACTGAAGAGTACATTTGGTGAAGGAATCACCTTTGGGAACAAAGAGCTAGTATCGGTGTGTCACTTAGTGAAGTTTAACAGATAAGGGTACTGACATTTATTAAATGCTTTCCTATATACATCTTCTCATTTAACATTATCATCATCCCCAAGAAGTTAAAAAATGATTGAAATAAAAGACAAAAGCATTGTAGTAAGGCTTGCTTTTGCATCAATGATATGGGATGTTCTAGACTAGAGAACTGGTTAATGTCAGACAGTGATATGTGTTAGACACTATTGTCCTTAGTTCATGGGTGTATTCACAAAGACTCTTCCCTTAACCAAACGCAGGCTCCTCTGAGCCTTCTATTCAACTAAGCCTCAATGTTGGCCTATAGAGACTGAATACTCCGAGCTCAAACAGTTCAATTAACCCCCTTTGCCCACCCCCCCATCTCCGCCCACCTGCACACACACACACTGAGAGTCTTGGACAAGCTCTAGCATTGTTTTAACCATGTTCAAGGCCATATACCTGGGATAATCAAGCATCCCTTAAGTTACTGCTTGGGAAATCACAAGTCTGCCAAAAGAATTTACTCTTTCTTTCTGAGAGGGTAGGAGCCTAATTTCTGATAAGTACCAGTTAGCAAACTCAGATGTCCTAATCACATTGATCAACCAACCTACCTACCTGCTTTTTGTAAATTTTCACTTCTGTAACTCTGCTGAGCTCCCTCTTATCCTCTCTTTCTACTCCCTCAGTCCCCCTTTAAGATGCCCAGTCATCACTACATAGATGAAAGTTGAGCTTGGTTTACACTGGACTCTCTTTCCTACTGCAGTAGTTACTGAATAATTCTGTCTTTACTGCCTTTAATTAGCATCCAGCTAGAACTTTAATGTCAAAGTTCTCTTTGACAGTTTTCATATTAAGTTTGAGTGGCTCTAATTGTGAGATCCCTCTACCCACATCGCTCCTGTACCATTTGTGCTATGGCTATACCAGACCTGCTCATATAGCATACGCACCTTCTCAGATCCATTCAACCCCACAGGTTCCACGATTCTCAGAGATCTATCACAGTACCTCTAAGGGCCTTGTCTATTCCACCTGGAATCAGTGGATGTCCAGAGGGCATGTGGAAGTGCAGGGGTATTAATGCTGTGTGGGGCAAATTTGACTAAAGAGAGATAGGAAAGGAAGGAATTAGCAGATAAATTGCCCACTCTTCTCCCTAACAGATGATTTCAAGAGACAGTGTCTCCATATGGCCTTTCTAGAGAGGTCCAATGACATTGAGCAATTAATTCAGTGTGTGTCTTATGAAGCTATGGTCAACTTAGTATTTGCCTTCTCACCTTCCCTGACTGACTTCTCTTTTTTCCTCACTCTTGCTTCCCTTAGATTGCACCCCCTAATAAAACATTAGCATAAAAACTTTGCTTCAGGCTCAGTGCTTCAGTGTTTTAGGGGACTGGGGCTATGAAAATAGATTCCAGGATTAGCCCTAGAGAGCAAACTCTCAGGATAGAACTTTGGAATTAGATTGCCTACATGACTGTCCCCCATAGAGACCCCATGGCTGGGGGTAAGTGGAGTAATGATAACCCCTGACAGTGGGATCACAATTAATAAGGTCTTGCCTGTGGTTAGGTGGGAGGAGATATAAGGCAGAAGGTAAGGCATTGTGAGATCATTATATAGAAAATGATAATTATAAGATTTATTGCTGCTTTTGGTGCCAGTGGAAGTCTTATAAAAAGAAAATGATAGACCCAGGGCAACTAATTGCTAACTTAAGGGATTATCTGAAAACCAGAGATATCAATGGCGGTTTCATCTCAGGTAGAATGAGTTGAAAAATCAGATCCAGATTCTAATTATAAGGACAATAGAAATGTAAAGGAAATTAAATTTGTAGGTTCCATGAATATACTATATTAACACCAGGACCCAGGTGGAGAAGAGGGCACAAGCAACCATAATGAAGATATTGGAGTGGATAAACCTAAAAACCCTGGACTGAAAAATTCCCTGGAATGTTCCTGGGCTAGCAAAGTCCACCTGCTTCCTTTGGCAAAGGAAATTAGCCTCCCTTTTCTTAGAGGCTGTGCAATGGCATCACCTAACAAGATGGTACTTGTTCTCATAACCTACCTCCACTATACCTCATTGACTCCAAGCCAGTCACTAGTATTATATTTCAGCATAGCCTGGGAGGGAAGAAAGCGTTCTTGCTTAGGAAAGAAATAAACTACCTATCACTCAAATGACAGAATCTGGCTATTGTGTACCAGCAGGTAACAAGGGAATACGTGTAGGAATGGATTTTGAGGCTATCAGATCGGGGGAATATAGGGCTGGATAGGGAGGAATTTGTTGGTATGAGGATATTCTCCTATGATTCAGAATTCATTGTTCTAGGACAGAGAGCCTGTCTAAACACAATGTTAAGTTGGCTCCTTAAAAATTGTTCATGACAATGGCCTAGAATATGTGAGATGAAGTTGGCAACTATTGTGGGCATTATATTGAGCAAAGAAAACATAATAATCAGAGAAGCAGGAATGTTAGGATGAATTTATTATGTACAACCTGAAAACCTATGGAAGGACTTAGAGCTCATTTCTATCTCTGAGGCAATAGAAAATATACTAGTGCTGGGTACAGCAGTTTCTTTGGGAAGTTTGGTGATGCTCATTCCCTGCAGATATGGCATGGAAATTCAGCCGCCTAATACCAATGATGGTGATGGAATTCTAGAATGAGGGAGGTTAGTGGCAGGATTTGATTCTCAGGGGCAAGGTGGATGTAATTACTTCATGGGCATCAAAATCAGAGTAGCAGAGTGCCGTGGCCTATATGGATCTATGGTGATTAGAGGAGAAAAATAGGTGGAGAGAGGACCAGGGTGTTGTTTGATTTGTATAAGAGAAAATTTAGAGCTGGAAAGCTTACATCAGTGATGCAATGAAAAAATCACCTAGTTTCTAGAACTAAACTGATATCTAAACCCAGAGTTCATTGACTGAAGGAGAGACCAGGTTCCCTTCAGGAAATCCTGTAAATGTCACCACAGTATAAATAAGGTCAGACAATTAATTTCACAAACTCATCCTAGAAAAAGTGCTACATACCTCACTGCTGAGTATCACTATGGTCACCTTCAAAGTCCTCCCCTTGGGAAGCTGTGCACTGACACCAGTGTCTAGTCCACCCTTCAAAGCAATTTTGGAACTCTTTCTTCTGGAATGGCCATCAGAGCTGTTATTGTCCCGAAAATCTGACAATTAAGTTCATGAACTTGCCACCGTACACTTACAAATGGCACAGTGCTGCCAGTGTAAGCACACGGTGGCAAGTTCATGAACTTAATTGTCAGATTTTCGGGACAATAACAGCTCTGATGGCCATTCCAGAAGAAAGAGTTCCGATGTTGCTTTGAAGGGTGACCAGGCACTGGCATCAGTGCATGGCTTCCCAAGGGGAGGACTTTGAAGGTGACCATAGTGATACTCAGCAGTGAGGTACGTAGCACTTTTTCAGGATGAGTTTGTGAAATTAGTTGTCCGACCTCGTATAATAAATATTTTTCTGATCCTTCCCTAAGGAGACTTCTGGTTATTTACCAGAATAACTATGCCAGGGAAAGGGGCTATGCCCGGCTTTTCAAATCCATTAGATGTGAGATCTGATTTGGCACTGGCACTGATATTAGGAAACATAAAACATCATCCTGGTCTTCTAGTTAGAATGTGAGTTATGGCAGCCAGACAATGAATGGATATTAGCTCAAATCCAATTTACAATAGAACCAATGAATCAGCAGTCTTGCCCTGTAGTTATGTCCTTAGTCTTTGAGTATAGAAATGGAATAGGTATCAACTGGAATAGATATCAGAACTCTTACATGGATTCCCTGTACTGTGTGGATTAAGAGCCATTATTTTCAGAAAGAACAATTGGAAGTACCAGAAACTAACTCACACACACACACACACACACACACCACACACCCCCATCCCCACTCCAGTGGTCAAGAATGTAAACTAGAAACAATGCCTCACCCCAGAAAGGTATGCAGCAATTAGCACCACTATCAGACATGATGAATGTGGGGATAGTTGTCCCCGTCTAGTCCCTTTCAATTACCTCTCTATTTCTCAAAACTAGGATGATAGTGGACCACCATACCTCCAGTCTGGTGACAGTCCCACTCATGGCTGGTAGGCAGAATATGATTATCTTTAAAGAAGCACCCAATTTATTTTCTGGCATTTGTTATGCAGGTCTCAGTTTAATGAATGCTTTTCTTCCAATCCTCATGAGTAGGGAGATTAAAAATCAGTTTGCTTGTGTGTGATAGGAACAGCATGGAGTTAATAGTCTATGGCACAAACTTCTACCAATGGGAAAGAAGAGATGGGAAAAAGCTGAAAGATAAATTGTTTGTTCTTCAAAGATTCCAAGATGCAGTAATTCCAAAATGCCTTTTTGGAGATATCCCAACATTACCAAACAACTCATTAAGTATCTTTTTAAAAGTATGACCAACTCAGTAAATATTCAAAAGACTTATTACTTTTTCCTTTTTCCTTTTCTCATTTACATTTCCCCCTTACTCTTGTCTCCCTGGGACTGATTCTCCAATGAAGAATTAACACAAAGTTTTGCTTCATGTTTTCTAAGAAATCTGAGCTAAGAAAACAGCCTTTCACACCCTCGATAGCCAACATCAGGTGGTGAATTTAGAACAGGAAACATAAATCCATAAGTAAACAGATATACATTTTGAAAGATAGCTGTTCTCTACTATTTATATGAACATCAATGGGGAAGATGAAATAAAAGTCAAATAGATTACTTTTAAAAGTTAACCACAGATCGTGTTTAAAAATATTTGTGCAATGGTAATCTGCGTTCTATTTACCTCTGTAATAACTAGCGAGCTATCTTAGACTATAAATTAGCTTATTTTCCTTAATAAAACTAATATTACTTGGAGCTATAAGCCTTCTGAATAGCCATATATCATCTGGTCATTTTCATTTACATTTATCATTTAGGTTGTGTTAGCAAGCCAATGTCCATGAGCAACTCTTTTAATATTGCAAGTACTAAATATTCTAATCTCTGCACCAGAATCCAAATATGATTGACATTCTGATTTGAAAAATATTTTAAGGAGACAGGCTTGACCATCAATGGTAAATTTTATATTATAGCATTAGTTCAGCAGCACACTTGAGAAATCATGGATTTAATCCTCAAATCTCTGAGGCACTGAGTATTGGAAGGCTAGGAGCAGGTTCTCGGATTTTCATCAAAAGAAGCAAGAACTAAACATGTCTTGGGGGGAACATGAGCTCTGAGAGTCCCTGGCTTTCTGGTTTAACAAAGCCTTAATTAATTGACTTTCAGGGCACATCTGAAGGCACTGCTTTCAGTTCAATCCCCTTTTTTCTCTCAGTAGACCTAACCAAACATGTTGAGAAATTTTACTTCTCTGTCACTCTGTACTCTGATATGCAACACAGAGTCTAGACAGTGAGAGTGGTCACCTCAGGAGGAAGGACGTAGGGAAGAAGTCCTTTCAGGCTCTAGGATCAGGCTTGAGGCTACTTGGACAGAGCCTTTTGTGGTGCTAGGAATCTCAGGTGTGACCTAGAAAGGTGAAAGACTCTGGGTCTTGGCCTGTGGACCTCACTCCACAGGGAAGGATATGGATGAAGGAAGGGTAGATGGGACATAAAGAGCAGGACTCAGAGCAAGGCCTGAGTCTAGGGGTGGTGTGGGAGCTTGGCATGAGCAAGGACCAAAACGACTGGGGAAGCCGGAAAGAGGTAAGTGTGGGAGTCTGGTGATATGATGAAATAACCCTTAAAGACCATGACAAGGTGTTTGAGTTTTTGTTTTATTGGAATGCTTGTTTTCCAGTTAGATACACTTAGGTCTGCAGGGCTGAATGGGGCCTTGACTGAGGCTTCTCTGAAAGCTCTGGGACAGGAGACCTGAACGAAGGGACTTGAGATTTCAGCCAGTATGTGGTCAAGCAAAGTATTTGGATGGAACCAAGGTGATATCACAGCCCTGAGGAAGGAGCTTTTCTACCGTATGGTTCACTTCAGGCACGCACCCTGGCCCTGAAACTGAAACAGGATCTGTTCCCGCTCACCCCCAAACTGGGCAGGAGGTAGAAGGCTACATGCTTTGCTATGAAGTTGGCAAACCTGCCCGTTTATTCTTTCATGTTTCATGGTGTCTTAGTTTAACTTACAAAGGCCCTGAAGTTCTTTCTAGGAGCACCTTGGACACCTTGGTTTGCTCCTTACCGTTTGTAAACTGCATCCCAGTTTGCCTCATTCTCAAGTCCTAGTTCTGTAATCCCGACCTCTGGCTTTTGTGTTGTGTATGAACTCTGTCTTGCCAGCTTTCCAATGTAAGCTGATTTAGCTGGCCCTTCTGATCTGATGCCACATGGCAAACATGTTTCAGTTCTGAACACTTGGAACCTAACTTCTACCCTAGCCAGAACAGTCTCTGCCTCCCAGCAAGGAGAAATTGAGCATTTTATTATGAACCACTAGCTTCAGAGCACCTGTTTGGTTGCCCTGGCAACAGGCAATGGCTCTGCTTTTTTTTTTTCAGTCTCCAGGTCTGGGGAATGTGACACCACGGAAGAAAAATTCAGACCCTAAGGACAAGTTCCTGCTGGGTCTACCCAGTCAGTAGAGGTTGGAATGCAGATACAGACCCTGCTGTCACCTATATTGGGGCTAGCAGCTGCTGTGGGCAGCTAAGCTCATCCCTTTTCATTCATTCAGAGAAATTTAGAGGCAATTCAGCAGAACTCTCTGAAAGTAAGCAGTCATAATGATTCATGAATATCCAGAGCTTTAGTTGAGAATGGTGGTGGTGGTGGGGTGCTGGTGGGTACAAACTGACTGCATTCCTAAGAAACTGCATTTTAGGTCATGTGGAGGGTGAGAGCTCTTGCTCCTGAAGCCTGATAACCATTTCTAGAGGGAAAGCAACAATGTCCAACCACAAAAACTGATAGGCATTGCTCATCTGCCAGGAGGAAGGATTGATACCTTTACAGCCTTATGGTCTATCCTGGGGGAAAAGGGGGAGTGATCCAAACTTCTACCACAGTTTAGCATGGTCTTAAGAGAGATAATGCAATGAGCTAGCTCAGGTCTCCAGGCTTGGGCCTCCCAGTATTAACAAGCCTCTGTACAAGGCTAGAGATGGGACTAGCACACACTTAGCCTCCCTCTCTCTCTTGGGTGGTAGCAAGACCACTCCCAGAGGTGCACACACATGTATGCTCACATGTGTGCACATGTGCATGGCTGTCCCCCTCTGTTTGCCAGCTCCCCCAACCAGGGCACCTATATCCCTATAAGATATTCCTGTTTTTATGTAGATTGCATTATTCATCTTCTATTTCAAAAAGATACTTGCTATTACATAAAAACTTAGATTAATTTTAAGGATTTGTCACCAGCAATATATTCAAGATCACCTTCCTCTTGCAAGTGCCTGCCCCCTTTCCTACAAAGAAAACCTTTGGAAGAGTTTGCACATGATACTTGCTATAAAGATGCCCTTGGGCAATCCTTGGCAATCGTGGCTAATGTTTATTAGTGGCAGCAGGACTTCTGTCATTTGGGAGGCAGCAGCTGAGCTGAGAGCCTGGCTCTGAGTCAGATGCACCTAGATTCAAATGTCCACTCTGCCATTTGCAAGCTGCAAAGACTTGGGCAAATTCTGTAATCTCTATGACTTAATTTTCTCATTTGTGAAATGGGAGTGTTAATTTCTACCCTAAAAAGTTTTAGTGAGGATTATAGAAGATAATAAATGTAAAGACCTTAGCACATAGCATAATGTGCTGAAATATAGAACATCAAGGTTTACTGGACTTTATCACTCTCCTAGTGCTGATGAATGATGAATGCTCTTTGAATATTTGCAGGCTATTTCTTGAATGTAAAAATGTTAATTACCAAATCATCATATGAAAAATCCTGTTTCATCTCTTACTATTTTCAAATTATGTTTTGTTTTTCCCCTCCTCAGGAAAAAACAAAACAAAACAAAAAACTTGCAGTGTGGAAGTATTTTCATATACTAGAAGTTGATTACACTATTTTGTTAAGGGTCCCCCAAAAGGATAAATATGATTTGGTGCCTAGCTTGCATGTAAACAATGAGCTATAGCTCACTTAGCAATGACATTTTTTTCAGAGTTAACTAGACTTTCAGCTCCACTGAAAAGACTGCATGAGTCATCCCGCTTCCACATATACAATTATTCTAAAGGGGCTAAAATACAGTTTTATAATCTGAATTTAAATAAACTTAATTCCCTGAGCTTCAGTAAAGAAGTGCATTTTTATCAAACCCTTTAGTAGTTTTCATGATCAAAATGCCCCAAAGGAGGTAAAATTAAACTTCCTTCTGACTTTTATTTGTTCTCTTACATTTCCAAGCAAGCGAGACACAACACCTTTGCTTTTTGACTCTATAGAAATCAATGGATGTTTTGGTCAGTGCCCTGAGAATCTTTTGGGACCTAGTCAGAAGGAAGAGAACATACTTCTTTAATTCTAGAATGATGAAAAGGCAATACAAAAAAGCTTTCAAGCAAAAAGGACACATAATCGTTTCTTGTCCCATGAACCTAACAGTCTTGAAAGACATCATCAGTGTATTTTACTCTCATTTGAGAGTTGCACAGGCAGTCCCATATCAGAATGGCAGAATTCCAGTGGTTCATTTGTGGAAGTGAGTTGTGGAGATCAGAATGCACGCTCTGTAGAATATTATGCAAGGTGGCTATGTTTAATCCATAATGCTCTCAAGTAGGGTTCCAATAGAACTATAGGACTGGGCCACTTGATGAATAGTATTTTCACAGGGTCCAACTAAGGATGCCAAAAATGAGAGACTCTTTCCTCTTCTCCTACCCTCCCACCCACCCACTTCTAAGCCTCTGTCAATTAGGCCAGGGAATATCCCTATGAGATAATTGGGAAGAGGGTAATGAAGTATGGAGCTGGAGGCTTCCAGCGTTTGGGGACTGTGAGAAGCTGAGAATTCTTTCTTGTTTGGCTTCAGAGTAGTTCCTGGCATATTTCTTTTCTTTTCATCCACTGACCCCAATAATTAACCCTGTTCCTTCCTCCTCTACTGCCACAATCTCTTCCTTCTGAGAAGGATTTCTTTTTTCTCATTTTGGATTAGAACAAGGAGATCCTTATATTTGCCTGGTCCTAAAGTGAATACATGGACATTGTGAGATACTTTATGGAGTTAACAACAATAACAAAAAACCCTCCTGATTCCCTTCTCAGTATTGCAAGTAAACTCTACTCTACAACTTAAGCTCAAAACTCTAGTTAATGGTAAGTCTTTTTCTACTTAAGAAACTGATGCAAGGTTTACCCATATTTCCTGGGAAATCATACATTTAGGCTTTAATAATAAACATTCCATAAAGAGATGTGGCTGCTTTAAGAGTGAAGAGCATGACAGTGGGCTTTGTGTGGCACAAAACAGGGTAAAATAACATGTGAGTGGCACCCCCTAATATTGAGAAGAAGCTGTGGAGGAGGTGGCTGTGAGAAGTGGTGTGCTAGAGTATCTCTCTATTCCTTTGCTCTAAACCACTGCTATAGGAGCAGGAGCATGGAGATGCTAGGTTCAGCTACCCAGAGACTTCTGAGTAAAGTGCTTGAGGTAATTCAAGAGACAACATCCAGGAGTGAAACCACAACTATGAAGCCATCCAAAGGAACCAGGGAGAGAGGTGAAATTCAAATGGCAGGCAAGGAAATAAACAGTGAGGGAAGGTGGGCCAAAGCAACAGATTCCCAGGGGAGCCTGGAGAGACTTCCAGGTGCTACATGGAGGAGCACTGTAACCATTTTGTTTTCTAGGACTCCCAAGCTCTAGGAGGGAAGGAAACTTTGGACAGCATGGACCCGCATATCATTGCTCAGATCTCTACCAGGCCTTCCTGGGCTAAGGACAAGAGTGTCAAAGGAGGAGTGAGAAACTTTTAGAGCCTTCTGGAGACAGACATCTGAGCAGGTGAAGCAAACAGAAGTAGAAGCTTCAGGGCTTAACAACCAGGGATATGGCAGAGTTACTCAGTGGCTGCCTATATGCCCTTAAGTTTTTAGTGACTTCAGATGCCTACTTGGTTTCAGATGCCTAGTTTGCCTTTCTGATTCTGGCTACTCTGATCTTTTGTTGAAGTTGATATTTGTCATCATGCTGACCCCATTCTAAATACACCAGGTTTCACTTTTTGGCTCAGCCTTGTGGCCTTCCTGTCCTATGGAATTTCATGAGATATGAGGAGGACCCAGTTAGCTCCTGGACTTTCTTTCCTCATGTCATTTATTTATTGAGCACGTATTAGGTGTCAGACACTGCATTAGATGCTGGGGATACAATAGTGAAAAAAACTGACCAAAAAAAATATCTCTGCCTGTCTGGAGTTTACATTCTAGTGGGAAAACCAGACAATAAGAAAGATAAATAGCAAAAATGTAATCCATGGTATATAGTGCTAAAGCCAGAAATGGGGATATGGTGGTTAAAATTGTACATACAGTGGCCAAAAGGGGTGACTTTGGAGTAAAAACTTGAAGGAAATAGTTTTAGTCATAAAAATATACCACAGGCAAAGCATGGCTTAAATAGCAGGCATTTATTTTCTCAGAGCTCTAGGGGATGATAGTCCAAGATCAAGATAATGATAGGGTCAGTTTCTGGTGAGACTTCTCTTCCTGGTTTGCAAATGATTCTGCCACTTACTTGCTGTGTACAAGGGCTGTCCAGAAAGTAACCAGCCACATAATACGAAAAATAGAGGCATTTATGGCTAAATTTTTTTCTGGACAACCCTTGTATTTTGGGAAAAGTTACTTTTACCTCTTTGAGTTTTGTTTTCCTAATCTGTAAAATTGGGAAAAGAAAGAAACTACACTGAAGGGCTATAGTGAGGATTAAAAGAATTAAAGCATGAAATGCATTAGAATAGTTTCTAGTTCATAGTGACATATAACTGTTAGCTCTTTTTACTATAAGTGTTTGCCTTTTCACCAGCTATGCATACTGCAAACAAGCTAATCTTCAGTGACTCCAAAGGTGTGGGTTGCCTATTTCCTCTCCTATAAGGTTCTAAATGCTTATCAAACTATCATAGACAGCAACACAGAGTCAGAGATCAAAATGCAAACTAAATAAAAAGGAGTCCATTATGAAAAGACAAAAGCCATTTGATGAAAACACTTGGTTTGAATACCAGATCCATGGCGCCAGAGATAGGCTGAAAGTTTGGGATGTAGAGAGCCAAAGGTTTGGGGTCAGACAGAGGTGGGGTAGAGTTCAGAGGAAGGAGTCAGGGTGACAACAGGCCAGGAGTAAATTAGAAGGTGTCCAGGATGGCTGACGCAAAGGTTCATCCCACTCTCCTTAACTTCCTACACAGCCCCATCAGGAAGGCTCCCTGAAAGGCCCTGGCCAGGGTCTAGGATAAGCTTGCAGTGGGAGGCTGATTCCACCACTTTTCTGGCTCTGTAATGCCACAGCATTAAACTATAGAGGGAGCTGAGGTGTCAACCAGCAGGGGGCTAATACTTCTATGTGCTCTGCTTCCTGGCCCAGGTTTTTGGGGCTGGGAGATAATATGTGAAGGTGGATAAACTGTAGGTGGATCAGGTTTAGCAAGGATCAATGGAGGGCAAGATAAATATGCAGGGATGGGAATAGTTAGGTATGAGTTTCCAATAGGGTATGTTTTGAATATGCTCAGCAAGAGCGTATTCTTCCAATTTTGTGCAGGTTTGAGTGGAGCAGATGTTTCATCTTGAGTGCTGCGTTAACCAAATGGTCATTGGAGCATCTGAAGATATTATATACCTCTTCATTTGTAGTCTGGCTTTTCTGGGTGCCAACCACTAAGGTGTTACTAATGATTAGGGCTTGGGGAATTTGGGGTTAATACTGGTCTGGAATCTACAAGGGCTATGGAATGGTGTATTTTGGGTGATGGAGCAATACAGTTAATTATTATACGATATTTTTTTGTGGTGGTAAGGAATGTTGACCAGCTAAATTATAAGAAGTATTTGGGTGGGGGCACGTAGGCACAGTACTCTTTGCTTGTGCAGATTGAGGGACTTAAATTTTTTTTTTTATTAAAAATATAGCTAACATCCAACATCATATTAGTTTCAGGTGTACACCTTAGTTATTCAACATTATATACCTAAAGAAGTGATCACCATATGTCCAGCAACAATCTGACACTGTAACACGCTATCACAATGTTAGTAACTATATTCCCTATGGTATACATTGCATCCCCATGACTTTTTTGTTTTATACCTAGAAATTTGTAACACTAATTGTCCTTCACCTTTACCCCCTTTTTAATTTTTCAATTACACTTTACATTTAATATTATTTTATACTAATTTCAGGTGTACAACATAGTAGTTAGAAATTTGTATAATTTAGACATGCTCCTCCTGTCTAGTCTAGAACTCACCTGGCACTATGTAGTCATTACCAAATTATTGACTCTATTCCCTATGCTTTACTTTGCATCCCCATGACTATTTTGTAACTACCAATTTGTACTTCTCAATACCTTTACTTTTACCACCTGTCCCCCAACTCCTCTCCCATCTATCACACTGATAAATCTAGTAGCCATCTGACACCATCCCTGGTTATTACAATATTATTGACTATATTCCTTATACCATACTCTATATCCCCATGACTCCTGTGTAACAACCAATTTGTACTTCTTAATCCCTTCCCTTTTTCACCCATCCCCTTGACTTCTGTCCCATCTGGCAACCATTCAAATGTTCTCTGCATCTATGAGTTTGTTTCTATTTTGTTTGTTTATTTTGTTCTTTATATTACACATATAAGTGAAATCACATTGCATCTGTCTCTGTCTGACATACTCCACTCAACACAATACCCACCAGGTCCTTCCATTTCACTGCAGATGGCAACCAATTCCCTTCCACGGCCAAGCAATATCCCATTGTATATACGTACCACCTCCTCTTTATCCATTCATCCATTGATGGACACCCAGGCTGCCTTCACATATTGAACATTGTAAATAAAGCTGCAATGAACATATGGATGCACATGTCCACTTGAAGTAGCATTTTGGGTTTCTTCAAATAAATATCCCAAAGTGGAATTATTAGGTCTTTCTTTTTCTTTTGTTACAGCCTTTGTTTTAAAGTCTATTTTGTCTGGTAGGAGTATTGCTACCCCTGCTTTTTTGTTTCCGTTTTCATGAAATAACTTTTTCCATTCCTTTACTTTCAGCCTGTGTGTCTCAATCTGAAGTGAGTCTCATGTAGGCAGCATATGTGAGGATTTTGTTTTCTTATCCATTCAGCCACCTTATGTTTTCTATTGGAACATTTAATCTATATACATCAAAAGTAGTTGTTGCTAGATATGTAGTTATTGTCACCAGTACCAGGTCTGGGATAGCTCTGCAAAAAGCCAGGACACTCTGAGGCTTGCTGCCCCCTGCCAGCTCTCATAAGGTTTAGCCTCATGCTGCATGAAGTTGGGTATGGCAGGGGTTTCAGTGAGTCAGCAGGGTGGAGTGAGAGTGGAACGCAGCAGACCATTTTAGATTCAGATTTGGTCATGTGCTTGGGGAAGGGCTCGACACAGAAAAGGTGGTGCCCGCCTGCCAGCTGCATGGAAGGAAAACCTTACACAGGAAAAATGGCAACTGTTCTCCAGCCCTCAACCCAAAGCCGCAGACTTCAGTCTGCTCCTTGGATGCTTCTGATGCCTACAAGTCACTGTCCCTCCGCCGAGCCCAGGGTGAGTGCCTATGAGTGAGTGCATCTGTACATGGACTCCTTAAGAGGACGTTTAGTTTTCCCACAGCCTTCCATTCTACTGGGGCAGGCGGTCAAAATCCCCACTGTTTTTCACAGCCAGATGTTGTGGGGGCCCCTCTTTTCCGCACCAGTATTGCAGCCTGGTGTGTGGAGCTGGCGACCCTTACTCCTCCACTTGGAACCTCTGTGTCTGAGCTATCTTGAGGTACTGTGTTGCAGGGTAGCTTCCTATTGCCTGATTTTGTTGTATAATAAAGAATCTGGCTGGTCTCTGTCTCTGGTTCATAGGAGGGGATCTCTAAATCCTTGGAATTCCTGAGTGATAAAAGAATCTTTGCTATTCATGGTGGGTCCCTGTGTAGTTTCAGGGTGGGAGCTGGCCATGCTGGAAAGACCCACTCATGTGACGAGAGGTTTGGGAATTGGAGCCACGTGATATTGACCTACCTACCTCCCAACCTCTGGGAGAGGAAAGGGGACCGGAGATCAAGTTCAATCATGTGGCTAATCATTCAAGCAACTATGCCCATGTCATGAAACTCCAATGAAAACACTGGACACCTGAAGCTTGAGTAAACTTCCTAGGTTGATAATCATACATCGATGTGCTGGGATAGTGATGTGTCCTGAGGACATGGAAGCACCAGGTTTCCTCCCAGATCCCATGACTTAGAACCTATATTGTGACCCAAGCTGCCATACTTCTGAGCAACTGGCTACAAACCTTTGGGGATTCTTACCACCCCTTCAGATTATATAATTCATTTAGGATATTTATGACATACTGCCAGGTTAAATATGACAAAAAGGAGAGGCTAAGCATGATGTGAAGCCAAGCTACTTAGAAAGGAATTAGTTTTACTAGGACTTTGTATAAAGTGCATAACCTCGGGTAAATAGGTATGCTGAGTCTTTGGTTGTGTGATGGATGCATGGGCATTTGTGATGTTATTTAATTTATAAATTAAACTCCATGAAGGCAAGGAAATTTTTGTCTGCTTTGCTCCCTGCTGAATCCTTAGCACCTAAACTGTGCATGGCACACAGTAGGTGCTCAATATTTGTTGAATAAGCTAAAAACTCCTTCATAATTTAGAAAAACTATTTTAGGAGCCGAGTTTTCTTTTCTTCCCTGGCAAGGGTGCCAGCGTTTCCTTAGTTTGCCCAGTGTTTCCCAAGATTGCTCCTCTGACTTATAACTTTACTAATGGGAATAAGTGATTTCTGTCACCTTAAAAACCCAGGTGTCTTTTATTGCATGGGTATGAGACTTAAGTACCAGAGAGGATTGGCATTGCAGCCCAACTCACAGTTACTTCTTTGAAATTGTATCCTGCCCTCAGCCTCGGCTAGGGGTTGAGTCTAAGTGGTTACATGGCAACTCTGCATGTCTGCTCTGGTCTCCTTTCAGCAGGTCACATTGTGCTTGGATATGCTCCAAGAACAGTAACAACAACAATAAAAAAAACCAACATCTATATGACTGTACAGGCTACTTAAAATCGGATTGAGTCTTTTTATCTCAGTTCGTATGTTCTAGAAAGAAAGTTTGACTCAAATCTATGAAATGTTCCTCTAAGTTAGGAAATAATTTCTTCTTCAATTAACTGCAAGCTATCAGGAGTGGAAGAGAGAGAAGAGAAAAGTCTCCTTGGAGAGGTGGCACCATGTTGGATGCATCAATTTTGATGCTGTGGATAAAAGGCCAGGTAGCTATGATTGGGGTAGAGGTGATTAAAACCACCTTTGACTTCCAGAAGAACCCACTTCTATTCTTGAGATGGCCAATTATTTGAATGGTAGTAAGTATAAACAAGAAATGAACTTTTAAATTACTTGGTGAATTCTCAGGAATTGCCAGACACTTTTTACTGTCTTAGGGAGCTGCTTAGTAATGTCTGGGAGATGAGCAAGTGACATGGTAATGTATTCATACTAGCTGGTACATTGTCTGGAAGGCATTTACCTTATGTGAGTGAGACTCTAGGCACTGGAAGTTCTGGCACTCTGAAGCCTCTCATCAATGAATCTGGTCAGCAGGAGTGGGACATGGTCTCAAATAGTGACTGCATTGAGGCCCCAGTAGTTTTGATAGCATGACACTCATACTTTTTTCTTATATTGGAATTTATGAGCGAGAACTGAAATTACATGGCCCAGATGCAACTGACCTCATCCCCTACCAGAATTAACAAATGACATCATTGGCCCCTTGGTTGGGGTAATCATGCATAATGCAGTATAAGAAGACCTACACAGTTTTGGTACACTCATCACTGCTTATCTCTCTTCAGTCTATGCAAGTAGGTATATGATACAGTTTCTCTCACCTTTAGAGCTTAGATTTAGTCTCCAGAAGTTGCTGGGAAATTTCTCAGGGAGTGATGCTAGCAATACATAGGAGTATGTTATGATGCTAATGAAGAAGACCTTGATGCTCTACTCCCATCCTTGCTGGCTGAAGAGGGAGTGTCATCTGTGGGAATTAGAACTTCCAGTCCTTGTCTCTATCTTCCACTCCAATTCCTTCACTCATCTGGGTGATGGAAGACCAAGAAAAGTGAGAGTCTCAGGGAATTTTGTTCCAATATCTTTCCCAACCAATGGTTTTCAGAGTTTGAAATCTAGGTATGGGACATCTTTGAGGGCTGCACATATTCCAAGAACCATTGAAAATTACATTCTGAAATGGCCAAGTTAAAGTTAAATAGACTGAAGCTAGGCTACAAAATGCAAATAGGACTACATGAGCTGAGGTGATCAAATTACGAAGGTAGAAAAGCTAGAGAATGAGAGTGAGCAATGCATGGGAAGGGTAAAAGGAAGTGGAAGAAAGGAAATCTGGAGGAAACCTTTAATCCAGAGTCCACGTGCTCGTGGAGGCATTTTATGTAGTGTCCATGGCTATTAATGCAAGTATGCTGGAATGTAATAAATTAGCCAAAGCAAAATGAATATTCAACTCTAGCAATTCTACATCTTCACCAACTCTCAAATCTCTCCATCCCTCTCATCCATGCAGTTATTTCCTAAATCTTGGAGATTCTACCTCTCAAATACTTCTCAATCTATTTCTATGGTATCCAGAGTGATCTGTCAAAAACATACATTTGACTTAGGTACCTTCAATTTCTCCCCATTTCCTACAGGATTAAATAATGTCTGAGATTGTATATAAGACTATAAGACTATTTATGATCTTGCCCCTGCTTATTTCTTTGTCCTTATCTTTCAGCCCTTCCCCCATCTCTCTAGGCACAATGTCTTATCGGTATTTCTTGGAACATGATGCCCTATTACATTCCTTCATGATTTCATTCCTTTGGATATTGTCTAGAATGTTTTACTTTATCTCTCTGAAAAATTCCTGCTAGTCTTCTAAGGCTTTCTGTCTAATTTTTTTCTGACCTATCAAGGCAGAGATGAACACTCTTTCTTCATAAGCTTTCTCTATTTTAGCACCTATTTCAGTGAATTGTAATGATTTGAAAATATGTTTCTAGAGAGTATGCACCATATCTACTTAATTTGTGTCTTCAGAGCATGACCCAATGCCTGACACATATTAAGGTCTCAAATTCTCTTTGCATAGAGAAGTAAAATGCTTTGTTTAAAAGCTTGAGGAACTTATCAACCAGTTCATGTTCATAATCTCTTGGATCCAAGATTTGATATCTGAAGTACGTGATATTGATTCCTTCATTAATTCAACAAGTATTTATTGAAATCAACTCTTGAGTCAGGCATGGGAATATAATGATGAACAAAAACAGATATGTTATTTACTGTTTTCAGGGAGTTGAAGCATTATTGGGAGAAATTGTTACTGCATTTGTTTGAATTATTAAATAGAACATATTGTGGGTTTGGCCCATTATGTCATTCTGAGATTTTTCCAAACACAAAACTTTTCTGCAATATGAGGTCAAAGCTTTTGCCTGTTGGACTACTTTGGCTTTATGCATGCTGCAAGTTTGTCTCTAGTTCTTCAGCATAGAAAACCATTTTGGTTGACAACAAATTAAAAAAAACAAACATGTAAAACAGTTGAACATTTTGTTTGATAAATGCAACAGATAAACCATTTTAGTTGATAAACACAACAATTTAAAAAATAAACATGTGAAATAGTTGAACATCCTCCCTGTGGAGGGTTTGGATACATCAATGACTTTATAGTTTACCAAGTGCTTTTGCATTTATAGTGGCATTTGGTGTTGCTTATAGAAAAACCGAAGGCCTACTGGGGCAACTTTCAAGAATCAACAAAACAGGATCACTTTCTCAGGCTGGAGGGACAACCTTTAGGTAGTGAGACGTTATAAATATATACCCACACAAATAAAGGTCATAAAGGTCATAAAGGCCTTGCTGAAAGCCAATAAGACACAAACTTCTACCTCAGGCAGTGTGATGGAAGAATGCAAAAAGCTGCCTGTTCTGGAATTTTAAAAATGGAAAAGGAAAACAAAAACAAAAAGCATCATAGATAGCTCCTTTGTAAATCAGATATGAGAAAGTTTGAATAAACCCAAACCAGATTTCTACTATCCTGACATCCCCTGAGGGTTGGATTTTGTTTGCTTTCAGTTGAAACTAGGACAGACTTGGAGCCAAAGTGACCAGTGATATATCATCAGTTAGTTTTGTCCACTCAAAAGTATAACCGTCAACATTACAGGGGAACAGCATTCTGTTTTAGATATTGCTTAAGACATGGGCTGATCTTTCTTGAATTTGGCTAGCTGTTTTCTCTCCAGCCCCTCGGCGGGAGGTGGTAACTTGAAATTGCTGCAGAGAGAAGCAACTTTCTTCTGGCATGCTGCTGTGGCAGAGACATGTTGCCACAGGCTTAAACTTTAAAACCCTCATTTTGTTATATAAAAAGATAACAAAGCAAAAAGATAACAGAGGCAAAGTAAAGTTGCAAAAATATCAGCTGGAATCCAGAGTAGTTAACAATCTCCTAAATTGAGGCTAAAGTTACTTTGCTTAAGAAGGGGCTTTAAAAGAATCAAGTTTTATCAAAGTTATAATATTATGTAACAATTAGTCTACTAATAGACTAAAGGGTCTTTGAGACCCTTTCTGAGGGTCTCAAAGAAAAATGACTTTTCTCGATCATATTTTTAAAATAAAAATTGTAAACAAGTTGAAATTTCCTTCTGAAATTTAGGAAAGAAAGGACGTGGGGAGGAGATAAATTTATAGGTTATTTTGTACCTTTTCCTGACTCTAAGTGGAAACCTACTTTGCCTTCTGACAAGACTGGTTTTCCAAAAAAAGAGTTTGGGCTTTAGCCTTAGACCCCTCTGGAGGCAATGTCTCGCCCATTTAAATGCAAACTCAGGAAGACTAGTATAGTGATGCATTTCATCTATAAACTTTAGTATAAAATAACTGGATACAAAACGTTGGAGTCTCCATTTCAACATCAATAGATATCTATGTACAAACAGGCATTAATTACTCTTCTCAAAATTGGGCTCTGTCCATTGCCTTGAATTAACTTTACCATTGGGATTAGGTGCTTGTTTTGATGGGCAGAGTTGCCGTTGTGATGGGGGCGAAGTTCTTACGCTGGTAGGTGGCCAGGCAAGGTTACCAACTGGCTTATTCTGACTCTGTAAAGGAAGCAGGTCATCCCCACTTCCTGTAACGGGATCACCACCACTCCCGGGAACTGGATCATTTCCACTCCCTGAATCTGGGAACGGATCATCCCTAACCCTGCTGAAGAAGAAAGGCAGTCATTGCCAAGCTCACTACCACCCGAGACTCTGAACTTGATTGTCCCCACTAGACCTTCAAAGGATCTGAATGTGGCTGAATTCTTCATGTCTCCAAGCTCCTACGGATGGCAGGGCCCATGATGGACAGGGCAGCTGACGTCTTTTGTTCCATGTAGGCGTTGGAGCTCTGAACGTCGTGCCAGCTCTTGGACAGAGTCTGCCTCAGTCCCACCAAGGCCTTGAGGCCCAGCTTCCTCTTGAGCTCCATGCAGCACTTTCTTTGGCGGCCAGCACACGGCGTAGGGTTACAATTTCCGCCTCCAATTTACTAAGCTGAGATTGGAGCTCCGTTTGCTCTGCCTCTGTGAGATCCTGTGGAGGGTTCCTATGTGCTTACAGAGGTCTGTTATGCACCTGGCATGGACTGAGAAAGAAGATCTTCATTAAGAGAGTGCAGGTCCAATTCCTGGTAGAGTCAAACTCGTGGCCAGTGGAAAAATAATATTGGCTAGGAGAGTCGAAATCTAGGTCTGCGGGGTTGGGACCGTAGGCTGGAGGGATCCATATCTTGGTAGGTGGAATCGAAGCCACGTCCTGCAGGTTGATGTTCTAGTGTGGAGTGAACTGCCCTGCTCATGGGGTCCACTTCCGGGTGAAGGCCAAGGGAGTGAGGAAGGGTGGAGGGTTGAGGCTGCTGTGAAACCCGGGCTCAGCCCCGCGCCTCCCACACTCACAGTGGTGTTTGGACATCAGTCTGTGAGGTAGGCACAGCTGACGTTATTGGAGAGGGGAGGTATTTTCCCTTCTGCCACAGTAAGTGTTAGGTCCTGACTTTCTAACCAAGTCTAATACCCCTCCGGACCATTTTTTACCACAGCAGCCAATTTTAAACCCTTGAAAATCAATTGAACTCTGTACCAACGGAAATTTATGAAAAAGCCCAATATATAAAATAGGTAACTGTATCTGAAGTGGGGCAGGGAGTTTAGAACTTCCGGCCTTATAACATAACCATATTTCCTTTCCAGGTTCCTGAAAAGACCCTGAGAAACTGCTAGCATCATTCATAAAGTGGATTTGAATGCTCCTCAGAACTCTAGAGTCCAATAGTGACTAATAGTGCTTCCATGGCATGAAGTATCACCAATGCCAGAGGCTTGGGACAGTGGAACTCAGAAAGTGAGTCAGGCCAATAACATTTGTCTATTATTTTGGTGGGGAGAAGGAGAGTGAATGAGTAAAACTATGATAGTTGTGTCAAATTTAAGCTTAATAAATAAGCAAAGACTAGTATACTGTGAGAATTTAGAGGAGAAGGAATAAGACACATGTAAATGGACAGAGCCTGGGTTTTCAGTATTGCATTTGTATCTTTCTTTCCCAAGCATTCTCTCACATTTCTCAAAATATGCCTGCCCACATACGTGGTTATTGGTTGTGAGAGGTGGTCTGCACAGTGAAGTAGAAGATGTTGGATAGGGTCTGTCAGGACGTCAATCCATCATAGCCCCTAATTTTACTCAGAGCCTGTCATTTATCCAGTGGAAAAATCAGGATGTCAATCCAGTGAAAGCAGGTGTTCTGGGGTCCCATAGCTCATTGCCTGCCTGTGAATTCCCAGGGAATGGCCTTCAGCAAGTGTTAGATTTTAGTGATTTTGTTAGATATAGAGTAATTCTTGCAAGCATGATCTTGTAAAACATGATATGATCCTTAGCAAATTTCAGCAATTTGCCAGTCATGCCTGTGTAGCTACAATGAAGTGTCTAGCTGGGCATCCAAACCAACTTCAGCCCCGCTTTGGGTTTATGCTGAATAATCCTTTTACATAACTCTGTAGTGTTTATTGTCTTGCCCTGATTGTCTCTCCTTGATTAAAAAAGTGAGGATTGTTCTTGGAACAATGAAAAGATTGGAGTTGGACATGAAGGCTAATGGGGAATTTGGCTATATGTCTAAAGGCCTGAAAAAGGGCAACAAGAACTATGTAAAAACTATTGTGTTCCAGAAGGTGAACTTTCCCTCCTTTGCTTGCAGAAGTATTAATGTTTTAGGAATGATGTGATTCTAATCTGGAACTCCTCTTTCAAAACTGAGAATGAAGGGTAAATAACCCTTTGAGTGAAGCTAAATAACCTGGAACATACATTGTCCATTCAAAGTTGAGATTCCAAATCACCAGATTTGAACTTGCACTTGATTATCTTTCTCGGAATTGTTTCAGCTATCAACCTCACAGCCTAGTTTCTTATTTCTATGCTTCCTCGCCCTTCAAAGTATGAAATTCTTTTTTAAGCTTTGATTCCTTTTACTAATGATTTCCCTGATAGCAAACTGACTCGATCTCTCTCAGCAACTTTGTTTCTAGATGCCAAATCAAAACATGGTCTCTGGAAGAGAGTCTCTATTTAGGAATGTTCTCACCTCCTGAGTAGATGTAAACAAATAAGTAACACAATGGAACAGTCCATTTTATTATGCTTATGCATAACCACATACAAAACAACAGTTATATTTTGAAAACATAGCTCTAGCAAATGAAATTTTATTTAATTTAACGATTGAACCAGTCCCTAATTGGTTAGCAATTCTTGAATAAACTTCCATTCAATTTATTAAATAGTAAAATATCAAACTATTGCCTCATGGTTTTAGAATTTTACATCTCTAGATTAGATAACAAAATAATCTATATTAAATAGAAAGGCACACAAAATTGTGCATGTGAAACAAAAAGCTTTTTGATGCTATGTATTTAGGCACTAAAAACAGCCCAAAAATGTGACTCAGTAATCTATGAAGAATGAGCTTGGGAAGTGTTTTTAATCCTAGAATGGTTTGCTCTTCTGTTTCCAAGGAAGACATTATTGACCCATTTTTAGTAAAGAATGAATTTTGAATTATTTCTTTACTAAGGTTGATGGATTCATACCAACCTTTTGTAAACTAAGGGTAAATGGTACAACAAAATGATGGTTTTTTTCCCTCTGAATGTTTAGAAGCCTTATATTACATCTTACAAATAAATGATTGAAACTTGAACATAAAAAATAAAGCCACACCTTTCATTAGGTCTAGGTTATTTGGGGATGGAAGAAGTGAGAATGTAGTAATTGATACGTGAGTTTAGAAATGACAAGGGGCTTATACCAGTGCCTGCAGATATAATCATTTGACTTCTTTTGTTATACAAAACCAAGATGGAGCTTCCTAACTACATTGACTTATAAAATAATCCACATTAATGGTTCCGATTGCTTCTAAAGAAATGACAATTTACCCTGAAGTTCAGTTATTTGCTAGATTTAATCATAGTGAGATCTCTAGGGCTTTATTTCTAGTATTACAGAACTCCTGCCATGGACATTTTGTTCATTTTAGCTGAATACCAGAAAAAAATGTTTAAATATTTAATCAAGCCTGAAAACAAGGCATGTAGTTGAAGCCCTAATCCAGTCAGAATGTTTTAAGAGTAGGAGGAGAAAATTAGTAGTTGGGCTATTCTTGTGGAAAGCCAGAATATTATATTTGATTTCAGTTTGCAAGCTATTTTCACTACAATCTCACATCATAGCTCAGTTCCATCAATAATATATGTAGTGAGTCACCTCCCCATAGATATTCTTCAGCATGAACTGGAATATTTGCAGCTGCAAGTGTTATTGCTAGCAATCCTCATATTTCAATAGTTGAGTTGATCTTCATTTTGGACCAGAATGGCATTTCCTTTCAGCATCTCTCCTACATGGTCTAATTAGCTTAAAAAAGTACTTAGATATGTTAATAGAATAGGATTTTCTGCTCTGAAGTCCAAACATACTATAAGCATATTAAATTGGAACTTACTACTAACTGTTACTCTCTTTGTGGCAGGAATCCTTAGGGAATCAATTTACATTCAAAATATGGTTGAATCTGAAGAACTAGTGTTTCCTCTCCCCAACTGTCTATTTGCATGAATGAATATGTACAGGATGAAGGGAATTGTTAGGAGAAATTTTGTGTACAGGTCCTCAGAGGTAGAAGAAGAGGAATGGCAGGGAGATGAAGGGATGGAGAAAAGGGCAAGGAAAATGATCAAAAGATGTAGGAACTTTCCTAGATTAAAATTGAAAGTTCTTCTTATTGGAAACATGAAGGCTGTATACATATATGTAAAGGCCTACAGAGGGTTGCAAGGACTCCTTAAACACTGTATTTTGTTGAGGAGAATGGACTTTTTCTTTAATGCTTATAGAAAGACTAGTGGTTCTAGCAATTCTCCCAGACCACTGAACCAGAAACTACCTTCTTAATGCTGAAAATGAAGCATCAGGAAGTCCATGAACTACACCTTAAAGCCCACTGCTCTCTAATTAGGGCAATACAGGCAGACTTTAGGAGGAATTTCACAATGGAAGGTGTTCTCATTCTCTTTTTTCATTTGGATGAGGAAAGTGGGGCTTACAGATACTTCCTTTCCAGAAGTTTGACCTTGGATTTTGTTTCATATTTTTGAGTATAGAAGGTTGCAGGAAAAGTCCTAGAGACAACAGTGGGGAGTCAGCTAAGAGAAGGAAGTAGACAAAGCTGGTCCATTAGCCAGAAAAGACTTGATCAATTGGGCTGATGGATGTAGGTCATCTGTGCTCTGCCAAGGAACCAAGGGCTTGCCTTGTTTCTCTAGTCAGGATCTAGAAATTCAGAGGATGCCTTAAAAGTGAACAGGGAATTAATTGCAAAAAGACAAGATTGATGGTTGCTTCTCACTATCAGCCTCCTCTCCAACCAAGAAACTTCCTGAATTCCATGCAATTCCAACAAAGGCATAGACTGCCCCTAAAATGTCTGCAGGGGACCTAGATTACTTGACCCTTAGCTAAGCAGGAAAATTTATCAGGAAAATTTATCAGGAGAATGTTCAGTTTTTTAGTACTGGGAGATACACTTTTCTTTAAGTGACTGGGCACAAAGTGGACATCTACAGAGAGTGCAGAGCAGGAGCACATGGAAAGGCTGGCTCTGATCAAAGAGGACTCCCAGAAATAACTGTGGAGACTTGGGGACTTGTGTGCTCAAGTTCTGAAGTCTGGCACTGAGGGTTTAGAACAGTGCTATCCAACCTTTTGGCTTCCCTAGGCCACATTGGAAGAAGAGTTTTCTTGGGCCACACATAAAATACATTAACACTAACAATAGCTGATGAGCTAAAAAAGAAAAAAAAAGTCACAAAAAATTTCTCAGTGTTTTGAGAATTTGTGTTAGGCTGCTTTCTAATCCATCATGGGCTGAAGGTTGGACATGCCTGGTTTAGAACCAGCAACATGTGGGGGCCAAAGCAGTTTGACTCAATTGTACTCATAGGCCGCAGAGTCCTGAGGGTAATCAGGCTATTGATAGAAAATTCACTGTCTTTTAAAGGTTATGACCATTATGGTGGATTTGCTGTAACATGAAAAAACTGAGGCCTAGACTCTGTTTCCTAGTTGCATAGCTTATTCTTGTCTAAAAACTGCTATGCCTGCTATGGCAACAGCGTAATTACTTTATTTCCTCGAGTCTGGGACACAATCAATTGTAAGACACATTTTCATTTTAATAAAAGGTTTCTAGGAGCAAAAAACCTACTATATTAAATTGTGCATTGATTTTAAGATGCAATCTTAATTTTAGAAACAGTAAAATGCCACAAAAAATGCATTTTGGAATTGAAGAAATACGGTAGTCATGCAGCAAGCTACAAACACTAATGGCTGTGCTCGATTTTCCTACTGGAATTCAGAATGGATCTTCATTCACGGTTTCCTCTTCCCTTTCTGAATGAAAGGACAGAGAGAAATTAGCATTTATTAATTATCTGCTATAATAATAAAAATAACATAGATTTCTAATGTTTGTTGACTGCTTATTCTGTGCCAGGAATTGTTCTAAGTGTTTTCACATATGTTATTTTATTTAGTTCTCATAATAATCTTGAAAGGTAGGTATTGGAAATACTATTAATCTCTGTGAGACTCATTTTCCCCGTTTTTGAAGACCAGGGAACTGAGATGCACAGAGAATAACTTGTTTGAGGTCACCTAGTTATAAAGTAGTTTAATCTATAAACCTAGGGTTGCTTAGGTTTTTCATAACTCTTTTTTTTAACTTTCTATTTTCTTTCTTGAAAATTCTGAAATATATCATGCATACAAAAGTATGTATAATATATGTACCTTTAAAAAGGATACATAACTAGGTACTCGCCACTCAACTAAGAAATGGTATGTTTCCAATGTTTTTGAAGTTTGCTACATGGCCTTTTCATTCTCTTTCCTTTTCCCCAAGTTAACCTCTACTCCAAATTTTGGGGAGATCATTCCTTTCTTTTTTGTGAATTTTTAACACCTATATGTGTATCTATAAATAATGCATTATTTAGTTTTGCCTGTTTTTGAACTTTTTCATTAATTAATTAATTTTTATTGAGGCATCATTGGCATATAACATTATATTAGTTTCAGGTGAACCACAAAATGATTCAGTATTTATATGTATTGTGAAATGATCACCATAGTAAATCTAGTTAAGATCTGTCATCATTTTGAACTTTATATAAATAGAATCATATCTTATGTATTTTTCTGTGACTTGCCCATTTTTTTTTTTTTTTTATTTTTAGACTTATTGGGGTGACATCTGTTAGCAAGATTACATAGGTTTCAGGCATACAATTCTACAGTGCATTGTCAACTTGATGTATAATAAGTTCACCACCTAATGTGACTTCTCTTTCCATCACCTTATATTTAGCTTCCCCCCCTCCTCTCCCACCCCCTTCCCTTTCTGCCCTCCCTAACCCACTCGTCCCCAAATAAACATTAAACTATCGATTGTGTCCATGGATTATTTGTTTGTTCATTTCTTTTTTTCTTTGCTTTCAGTTTTATATTCCGCATATGAGTGAAATCATGCAGTTCTTTGTTTTTTCTGTCTGGCTTATTTCACTTAGCATGATGATCTCCAGGTTCAGCCATTTTGTTGCAAATGGCAATATTTCATCTTTTCTTACAGCTGAGTAATATTCCATTGTGTATATGTACCACAGCTTCTTTATCCAGTCATCTGTCGCAGGGACCTTTGGTTGTTTCCATGTTTTGGCCACTGTGAACAGTGCTGCAATGAACATTGGGGTACATAAGTCTTTGCGGACAAAGGTTTTCAAGTTCTTT